>JAWNKX010001076.1:0-292569 GCA_035041755.1 Cacoxenus indagator
CATGATATGAACAAGTAATAGAAATTTTATAATAAAGGAATGAATGTTCAATGTTTTCAGTATCGTCAGGAGAAAAAAGTTCTGATGAATAAATTAGTAACAGTCAAATTCAACATTCACTATTTTTTTTAAAATTAACAATACATATATTGTTACACAATACAATAATTCACTTGAAGCTTCATATTGAGAGTCAATTAGACATGAATTGCGAATACCTTCCTCTGATCGTTATGCTGTATTATGCTGCAACATATTTCCCTTCAATCGAGAGGCTTATTGACCGCCCGACTAATTTGAAAAAAATTCAAGAGCCACCTAAGCGACTCCCTTTATCCTGATATGGAACTTAATTCTAGGCCAGAAATCGATGATGCTCTGGAAATCTTTACTAGAAAGGTACATGAATCTGCCGCAGACGCCCGCCACAGTATCATAAGGCCACATAAGTCCAACAACGGCAGATTCCCAGCTCAAAGAAGCTCTTAGCATACATCGTGCCACCGACTTTGACAACATGCTCTCTAATATGGAGTCTAATAACAATGCGTCTTTCTCTCTATGGAAGGCAACACATAATGCTATCAGCTAATTCGGATAGCCCCACTGAAAGACACCAGTGGAAACTGGTGTCGCTCCCAAGCTGAACAGGCAAACACCTTCGCCGCACGTCTTTCTGAGAGATTCAGACTTCTAGAAATGGCTTTTCCAGTAGGCGTAAGTGACATCAAAGCCCAACTATCGTCCCCACCGTAGATGGACCCCCTATCAAACCTTTCACTGCGGCAGAAGTTGAAAGTTCAATAAGGAGCCTCGAGGCCGGTCACGACAGAATATGCAACAGAACTTTGAAGTGCCTTCCTGTGAACGCGCTCCTCTTTCTCGCGATGATTTTCAAGGCGACTCTTAGAGTACAGAATTTCCCCACTGCATAGAAGCCCACCATCGTTACAATGATCCATAAGCCTGGTAAGCCATAAAGCAATCGCACTTCCTACAGGCCGATCAGTCTCCTGATTTCGATCTCGAAGGTTTGGGAACGACTGATTGCCACCAGGTTGATGTTTATCGTGGAGTCCCGCGAACTCATCCCCGAATATCAGTTTGGTTTCCGGGCCATAGCACTACTGAACAACTGCACTGCAGGTCCGTAAACCATATTTTTAAGGTATTTGACGCAAAACAGTTTTGTAATGCTGTTCTTATCGACTTCGAGCAGGCAATTGACCGAGTATGGCACCTTGGGCTTCTAGAGAAGGTTAAGTCCGCCCTACCATCACCCTATTTTGGCCTCATCCAGTCCTACCTAAAGGGACGCACTTTTTGCGTTAAGACCCGAAGAGGGTTATCAGCCGCACATCCGGTCATGGCGGGAGTACCACAGGGCAGCGTGCTTGGCCCAATTCTCTTCTCTTTACTTTCTGCGGATATCAGCAGTTTCTCACGCTGACGAGATGGGCATCTATGTCAATAAGATGTTGGTAGCCTCTGACGCTGACGATATGGGTGGGTATTACTCCTCCCACTGTGAGTACAAGGACGCTGACGGAATGCAACAATACCTCCATCATTTAGAGACATGGGCAAAACGATGGAATATCACAATAAATAGCTCAAAATGCACCATCGCCTGCTTTACCTTGAGAAGAAGCTCTCCACCGTCTGTGTATCTCTGTGGCTACATAGTCCCTCTTCGAAATTCCCTGTCCGTCTCTAACAAACGGTCAGTCTACTTACGGCATAGGGATCTGGGGAATCGAGGCAAAATCTCAGAAGAAAAGAGTGCAAGTCTTGCAAAACAAGACTCTGCGATTAATGACTGGTTGTCCCTGGTTCGTCAAAAACTCAACCCTTCACCTCTGTGCCTCTGACCAGGACATACCTGTTGCGTAGGGCCAGGTCGCCCGACAAAGCAGCCGATACCATGACCGACTTTTGGCGCACTCAAACCGCTTAGCCAGACCCCTGGCTGAAGTCTCACCCATACAGCGCCTCAGAAGGCTTCACTCCCGTGAGCTCTTGGAAAGGAGCAGGACTCGCCTTAGAAGGAGAAGACGCTAACCTTATCCTGGAAATTAAATTTAAGTAATCCTAAACCTGACACATAATTAATGTATACGTTTGTAGTAGTAGTAAATAATTCTTTAAACCAGGCGATAAGTTATGACATAGATGCAAATCACATTATAAGGCACAATGCGCATGGTTGGGTGTTTAATAAATGAAATATTTTAAAAAAAAAAAAGAAACGAAATCGAGCCCATATCAGCAAGGCTGCCTTGTATTTCGCCTATATTCATTTATATGAATGAAATGAAAATACCAGGCGGTCAGGAAAAAAGTAGGCATGATCACAAAGCAAAATCATACAAAAATATTCCGGGTGATACAATAGAAACAAATACAATCTTATACACGCACTATACCTAAACAACAAGGTCACTCACACAATGGCAAGTTTTGATTTTTGACTTCAACTTCTTGAAGACAATTTTCGGTTGTGGCAGAAAACAAAATCCATTTTTAGGGCAAGTACAGTGAATGCACATTCATTGAACAGCCAAAGAAACCCAAGTGAAATTTCTAACTACCGTCTAATTTCCATAGGTCGAACTTTTATAAGTCGAATATCTCCATGACTCGAATTGAGTGCGTTTATAGCGAAAAATCAATACAATATGTCTTCCATAAGTGCAATATCCCCATAACTCGAACTTTTGTTATGCATTATGGTGATTCGAGATTTGGATGTTTGACAGTACGAGGAATACGCACAGTCCGCGAAGTTCGAATGTCAATCGCGCAAAGCAAGTTTTGTCATCCTTACTTTGTGTTGTGTTCTTTCTTCTTCTTTCCTTGTGATCAGCAATAAAGAAAAAAAACAAATGGTCTAGACTTTGTTGTTGCATGAGCGTTGCAAAAAAGAGGAATTTCTATTCCCGCACGCTCCCCTCTTCACAACGCAATCAACAAGTCAATTTTCGATTGTCGTACCAAATTTATCAAAGGTCAGGCCCCGAGCGCGTGTTTCGTTGTTGTGTTCAAATTTGATTTCGTTTTGACATGGGACACTTGCAGTTTCTTACTGTTTTTTTCTGTTTGCCTGGTAGTAAAAAAAATCATTCATTAAAAAATCGCGCCAAACCAATACATGTTCCTTGTTCGCTATCATTCCCATAACAATATCAATACAATCAAAATAAAAATATGTGGCGGCAATCAAAACAACCAAAACCAAGGTGAGATACAGAAATTCATTTTGAAGCTAATTCGCTCCAAGTATTCGCGTTCAGTAATTAGCAGAGTGACGTTGCTAAATAGCGGCCTGCGCTGCTACTTCGATGTTAATAGCAGAAAAGAAACGTATTCTTATAGCTTCTATTTATTTGAAAAAATCTCAAAAAGCTTTTGAGAGAAATCTCTATATGAATGAATACTCTTTGAATAACCCACTTACTCTTATGTACGTTCTTCTTTATCTACCCAATCGTCCCATCCCGCTCCAATTCCAGTAGCTTCTTCTACCATTACCCCTCTAATACTTCTTCATCTGTCGCTTTCAACTTTCCCTCCACTACTTGTTCTTCTCCCCCTAATAGTTCTCCGCACTCTAATACTGACTCTACTCCAGTGCCATTTACTTTGCATGAAACCTTTTGAATATAAATATTCAAAAGTTTAGTTTCAGCCCTGGCTCTTCTTTCAAACATTCAGTTTTTATGAAAGTATTTTCTGTCATTTGGGTCGCTAAGTTCTGGCCTGCCCATATGGTGGTCCATGAATTTAGGCCTTTGCAGGTTACCTTACCAATCACTGTTCAGCTTTATCTTCTGCTTCTTCCAAAGCTGTAAAAAACTAACTCTACATTTTCAAAATGCTAGAGGGCTAAAGTCTAAACTGTCTTCATTTCATCTTAGAATTTGTCTTTCACTTCTGACATTATCGTTTTCGTTGAGTCTTGGCTTCACCCTGATGTTCTCAACTCTGAAATTTTCAATAACTCTTACTCTACGTTTCGTAAAGATCGTTATGGCCGGTTATGGTCTTAATCTCTGTTCTTTCATCTTTTTCGTCAGAACTTGTCTCTCTTTATGATACTGAAAACATTGAATTTATCTGCGTCAAATTTTCAAAATTTCATTCTCTAATTATAACATTTTTATTACTTGTTCATATATCCCTCCTTCATCGTCCGACTCAGTCTACTTGGATCAAGAGAAATCTATCCAGAATGTATTAAAGCTCATTAATGACGCTGATATTTTGCTTGTTTTGGGTGATTTTAATCTTCCCTCTATAAATTGGATTTCTTTTAGTGACTCCAATATCGTTCTTCCTTCTGTAGGCAGCGAGTTCGTAGATTTATTGCTGGATCTCTCTCTCCAGCAAATAAACTACATTTCTAACATCAAACATTGTATGCTAGACCTAGTGTCTACTAACTGCCATGAAAATACCTCACTTTCGAGATCCTCTCCATTGTCAATACCAGAAGATACCTATCACCCCACTCTTGAGGTGACACTAACTCTTAACCAACTTCTATTTTCATCTGATTCAACCTGTGCCAAGCCAAGGCAATATTTTAATTTTAAACGTACTAATTTCAATCGTCTTAACTAATTGCTTGTTTTCACGGATTTGTCAATATTAAGTTCTTCTTCTGATATTGATACTGCCGTGCGGTTTTTCAATACGACTATGCTGGATTATGTCAATAAATGTGTGCCTAAAGTTCATGTTACTGACGATTTTAAGCGTCCGCCTTTGTTTTGTATAAATTTGGTCGGTCTATAAAATATTAGGAGTAGGTTATTTAAACAATATAAACGCTCTTGTTCCGCAAATTGATTATGCGAATTATGCGCGGCTTGAAGTAAAATTTGAAATCTATCTTGTTATAATATATTCTTGCTCAGGCTCTCAGATGATTTACGGGCGCCCCTTGGTACGTCCGCAACACCACGATGCATAGGGATCTTGCCGTGCCAACTGTTATGGAGGTGATTAATTCTCACAGCTGCCGCTATCACTACAGACTTTTGTCGCACCCAAATCCGCTAGCTTTCTCCCTCACCCGTATCTCAACAAGGCGTAGACTGAAGAGGCTGCACCCGCATGATCTCCCTCTAAGAAGGATACAGCCTTCTATAATTAATTAATTTAGTATAAATATATTTTTGCTCAAAGTAAAAGTCAATATTAATCCAGATCCCAAATTTTTTTTTAAATTCATAAAAATCAAAAACAAATCAGAGTTATTGTATGGAGTTTATTGGAGTTGTAAGTAGCTCTGATGATGGGATAGCGATCCTTTTTGCTTAATTTTTCCAGGGTAACTACTCTAATGTGGAAATAGTTCTCCTTATCCTTATAAAATTGATGAATATAATCACTTCAATTTGCTGTTTGTTGAGGGCAGTATTATTTTACGATATCTAAAATTGGTTAAACCTTCTTTTTCTCCTGGTCCGGATAATATTCCTAGTTGTATCTTAAAAAGCTGTGCTGACAACTTATATATTCCCATTTATACCTTATTTAATTTATCCCTTATTACTTCGTCTATGCCAAGTGGTTGGAAAGAATCCTATATAATTCCCTTATTAAAAAAGGGTAGGAAGTCTGATATATCGAACTACAGGGGTATTGCCAAGCTGCGTGCAATTCCTGAGTTGTTTGAGCAGATTATCACTGATCATCTACAGTTCGCTATTCGCCCATTCTTGAGTATGTCTCAGCAGGGTAACCAATCTGTTGGAATTTATTTCTATTGTCAACCACAACTCCTCGGTAGGTTACATACCTACCTGTTGTTATATTCATTGACTTCAGTAAAGCTTTCGATACTGTATCGCATGCTTCGATCATAACCAAACTCAAAGCCTTTGGGTTTCCTTTTCTATTAGTCCGATGGCTGGCATCTTACCTTGATCATCGCACTAATACTTTTTAAGTCCTGAATATCTGTCTTTAAAGGTAACCTGAGATGTTCCTCAAGCCAGTAATTTGGGGCCTTTGCTTTTCAACATATATATTAATGATCGCCATCAAACACTCTCAGATTTTAATGTATGCAGATGATGTAAAACTATTTTTTAGCCTTAATAACCCTTCTCACGGGATTTTCCTTCAGAGTGACATAGACTCTTTATCTCGTTGGTGTTCCAATTACTTTTTAATCCTCTACATCAATAAATGCAATGTAATGTCCTTTTTTGGTGGAGCACTTATTTTAAATTCTTATTACATTAACTCGTCGTTTAGAATGTGTTTCTCAGTTTAACCACCTTGGTATTTTATGGACTCGAAGTTGCATTTCGGCACCTATATTTCCACTTCGGTCTCTAAAGCTAGAGATGTGCCCGGCTATATTAAGCGCTAGACTAAGGAATTTGACTATCCCTATACTACCAAAGTTCTATACACTTCACTGGTAAGACCTATTCTGGAGTATGCGGCTTGCGTCTGGGATCTTCAATATTGAATGTATATCGATCGTATTGAATCAGTGCAAAAGCAATTTCTACTTTTTGTTTTTTTCTACTCTACTCAAAAACTTGCACCACGCTTTTTTACAATAAAATAATTTTTTAAATTAAACATTATTTTTTACTTTTTGTTAAAACGTGATAAAGCGCATTATTTAGTTTTTTAAACTATATTTTATTAAATGGAGAATTCCAGAATCCAACATTCCGTCTATATTGCTTCTTCTTGAGATATATTGCATTATGTTGGAAACTTCAAGGGAACGTTAAAAAATAGCACATAAAATCCACTCTCGCGCTCAGCTGCTTATGGTTACCGTTTCAAAGTAGGCAAAACAAAGTCGCTCTTATTGCGCATATAAGCTCCATCTGCCGGTAAAATCACCGTATCAAAGAACAGTTGGCTTTAAAAAATCAATAAAAACCACCCCTGAAAGAAGTCCAATATATTTGTAAAAACCACAAACGAATTCGCGACGACTTTCGGTTCGACATCACTGCCGTGCGCATATTAGACTAAATTTACGACAAAATATTTCATTTTATTGAGGACAATTAAAATTGATTTATAGCTTCGTGTTTTTAAAAAGTGCCGTGCGGTTTTTCAAAAAGTAATATGTGACAAATTGTAAAATGTGCGCGAAAAGTTGATATTAAACTAAATACATGTGCCTGCAAGCTTGTGAGTGTGTGCGAGTGTATGTTTGCGCGTAGTTGTTATGTTGTATATAGGATGAATATTGCATGTTTATATAGAAAAAGGAAAAACCGGCAAAGGAAACCAACAAGGAACGGGGTATCATAGAAGAAGTAGATGGCATTAATATAAGTGCTTCGCGGCTGGGGCAACGACAGAAATTGCAACAATAGCGGTAAAGGGGACGCGCTTCAGAAAAGTAGTAAATAATAGTAAGAAAAGCACAGGCAAAAAACGTGGCGGAGAACAATGTTGCCGCACGTAAGGTTATCCAATGACATCACCACCAACAATAATTTCTTCTTAGTTTTTTAGATTGTATCACTTGTAAAATGAAAAAATATAATAGAAGTGACCGCCACTAAGAAGCGGTATGTAAAGCAAAAAAAAAAACGGAAGTGAAGTAAAAATTTTTAGTTCCAGTTTTTTTTTTGGGCAATCACTTAACGGACTCACGAGAATAACAGTAACAACAAAGAAGACGGTTACAACGCAAGCAAACAAAAAAAAGTTGATAACGTCGACGACTGCGACGATGTGTTGCTGTCGAGTAAAGAAATGTTAACACAGAAGGAGAAGAACCCAGGAATAAGATAAAATAAAAAAATCAATGGAGGCAGTGGGCTTGAACGCCACGCAATATAAAAAACGCACACGCCCGATGAATGAAAGAGAATGTGTGTTCTTTGTTGTTGTGTACGCATTTACAAGAGTGAAACAGTGTTGCCAGCATGCGTGTAGCCTGTAATTGCAGAAAGAGTAGAAAGTGATTGCAACATTTGTAGTTGAAGGCGGTAATAACAATGAGGGTGAACATTTTTAAATGTGAGAAAATTTGTTTGAGAGTCATAAACACAAACCAATAGTGAGTCCTAAGTAGGCAACGTTTTCTGTCGTTACAAATATGTGCAAAAATTGAATGTTTTCTAATAATAAGAATATATATTTTTTTATAACTCTACATTTGCTAATGCCCCGTAGCAGATCAAGCGAATTTTCGAGGTGAGAATGACATTTGTGTTGTTTTACAAGTTAAGAAAGACATGATTATTAATAAATAGTTGAGTGGGAGAGGACACTTAGTCTTCGGACGATCTGAAGGGGAGACCCAGTGGTTGGTAACGCTTTAGCCTGCGATTTTGTAGGCTATTGTCCAGAAAATTTTCCAGATGGTTTCAATGGGATTCAAGCCGAATAATGTGTTTTTTGTTGCAGTTCACAATTTTCTCATTCACTGTCGATATCTGCAAGTAACTGTGAATCGAAATCGCCCTCAGTAGTCAGTGTCGGAATTAGTTCAATATGTGAACATATAATTTTTTTTATTTCAGCCAGATTGTTTTGTTATTTGACATTCTATGCTGGAGACTAAGTAGGACTGGCGAGTGATCAGATGATAAGTCTGGTAGTGACTCGGCGGTGACCATATTTCGTGCTAACTTTTTGGTGACTACGAAATCAATTCGGTGTTTGAGTGTTTTAGGCCAGTATGCTAATCATGAAATGCTCAAAATTGGAAATTACTGTTGTTATTTGCCGAAGGCCATCAAACACTTTTAGGAACCTATGGAAATTCTGATTCGTCATGTTCCAATTTTCGGCTTTGGTTTCAACGATTTAAAAGTGGTGATTTTGATGTCAATGACAAAGGTCTGGAGGACCAAAAAAGTTCAACGTTTTTTGGAAATTCAAATATCGCCGAACCGCAGTTTGATAGGAATCGCCCAATTCATGGACCGGGTCTTTCGATGGCAGGCTCACTACATATCTTCCAGATATATATATATATATATATATATATTATTCACATAATTGCGAACTAAGTGTGTATCTCTTTGATGTTACCAGTGCTTCCTCTTATTAACAAAATCTTTCAAATAATGTTAGCAACTCATCTTTCCTTTCATCTTCGGGAGAAATCGATACAATTAACGACATCTTCTGGCTGTGATAGTATTCTCCCAGTACAATTCACCCTTAAAAGATTTATAATAGACAGGGCGATCCTTGCCGGCTGTAATCTGACAAGCTGCAATTATCTTGAAAAACAAGTCAACTAATATCAACATGTCGATCTTCGCCGTTCTGTAAAACTTACGATTAGCTAGCTGGACATCATTTGGTATTTGATACTACTTTCCATCAAACGGGATATTCGGTTCGGCAGCACACAAAAGTGAGTCACTGACCTGAAATTTGAAAATCGTGACTTAACTTTCACACCAACCTGTACCAAATTTTTTAACTTATCATTGACAATGCCGTAAATAATAAACTCTTCCTTCTCAATTGTCATGTTTAGCTGTTTAGCAAGCCTTGACTGAATCGAAAACACATCTACATCTTTGAAAAATTATAAAACATGCCGCGGTAACATCATTCCTCAACACAAGGTGGCCAAATACTTGGAACTAGTATTGGATCAAAGGCTGTCCTTCCAAGCACACATAACCAGGTTGATTCAGATTAGCAGACTCGAGGTAGCCAAACAATACTGGCTTCTAAACAAAAAGAGCAAACTCAGCCCACGCAACAAATGCATAGTTTACCAAAAAATTTTTGCTCCGGCTTGTAGGTACGGAATCCAAACTTTGATCCCAGGATTAAGATTAGAAGGAGGCAAACCATCAAAATAAAACCTTACGCATCATTACTGGGTTCCCCTGGCACGTAAAGAGCTCCACATTGCACAAAGACCTAGAAGTGGAATCATTTCTTCATTTATATTATACAGTGATCGGCTGCGGTCACATGGCAACCGTCTCGCCAGAGACCTGGCCACTACCAGATGCATCACACGCCTTAAAAGAAAGGATTACGGGAGCTCTTCCACTGGAGCAGGTGGCGCTTGAACCGTAGATAACCAGCATCGACCATACTCCACGGTCCACGTTGTATTATCTTAAATTGTTTTCTTTTTTCGTAATTTATATACTACCAGGGTCCCGGTGTGTTGCTGCCTTCGCGTGAGCCACTCTCTTCGGATGTTTCAGTAACTCTGCTCTCTGTCTACTGGAGCGACTTTCTCGTTGATCTTCCAGTATTTGACTTTTTGGGTGGCATTTCTTTTTCTTCACTTTTTTGATTTTTATTTTCATTATTATTCCATGATTTACAAGATTTCGACTTTGTACAATTTAAGCAGCACAGCCGGCAAACTCAATTCTCAGATGCTGCTTTGTTTAGGTGTTTTATTTGTATCTGTACAGTTTGAGAAGCATCTGAAAATTGAATTGATCTTAATATTTAGCGAATTTGACGATTTTATCGCACAGTAACCTTGTTAAGGCTATTATAGAGATTCCCTGAAATTTTCATCAAAATCGGTCCAGCGGTTTCGGCGTCCATAACGGATAAACATACATACAGACAAAAATACTTCAAATTTTATATATATAGATAAATAGACTTTTGAACAGATTGTACAAAGTTGTGTTGTTACTGGAATTTAACAATAAATAAATGAATTTTAAAAATAAATAAACAAAAACATAATTAACAATGAATAAATTATATAATGAAGTAATGTGCGTCATGTGAGGTCCACTGGTCTCACCCTTTTTAGCCATCGTTTCCGAGTTAGTTCTTCTAATGGTAATAGATTCACACCATCGTTCGAAAGCGGGCAAAGTTTGTATTTCCTGCTTAATTTGACGATTTCCCCATCTATTGTCGTGATTCATAGGTCTGGATGAAGGTGCATGTTGGTAATAATTTTATATATATATATATATATATATATAATTTATATATATATATATACATAATTTAATATATATATATAATTTTATATATATATATAATTTTATATAGATTAAAATTATGTTTGCAAAAAACTTGGTGATACTAACGCAGCCACAGCCACATTGTACGGCAATGGCTAAGAAATTTTGGCATTGGTCTGCTAATAACGAGGTACGATGCCCAATAGTCTGAGAGTATTTTCATTAGATCAAACAGCTCACGAATGTTCGACTAAAATATATTTGTTTTGTTTTCGAAAGGATCCCATAGTGGCTCAACTGCTTGCTACAATTATCTCTGCTAATGTCAAGACAATTAATGGTAAGTAGCGTGGCTTCACCTAGACACGAACACAAATGTATGAATTTGTATAAATCGTCGAATTCCGAAGCGTTGTCGATAAGCGCTTCAAAAGTATGAAACATTCTGTCCACTTGTCCAAAACTTGAGTAAAGCTAATTTGGGTAACCTTTCTGCGCTAATACCTTGAGAACAATTTAACATATATGTTTGCCCTGTCTAGAAGTTTTGAATGAGCAATAAACTGTTTCAGAACTTTGCCGCACATAATAATCAGAAGATTAAATTAAGCTTAACCCCTTCTAAGTCTGCTTGATTCATGTAGTTAGCGTTTTTGAAAACGTACTCCTTATTAGGAATCAAAAATTTACATATTTTGTCCCAGTGTAATTCACATTTGCCTTTTTTGGTGCCATCATTCCACAGTGTTTAAAAAGTCAAATTAATATTAGGTCACAAAAAAGTCTCTGCGGTTTTGTGGTACATTTTTGTACAAAAATTTTCTTTATTCAAAATCAACTTCAATCCAGTACATGTACGTGTTGGCTATTATTTATTATTTATTATCTATGACCTTTTGCCATTATCCACATAATATCATCGTTGTAGAACTTCTGTGGTTTTTCAGCGAAAAACTTGGCCAAGTGATTTTCAGTGGCTCTTCGATCGGCAAATTTTTTACTATGAAGAGAGTTTTGCAGACACCGAAATGGTAGTCAGAGGGTGCAAGGTTCGGGCTATACGGTGAATGCATCAAAACTTCCCTACCCATTTCCGTCAATTTGTTCGGGGTCATCAAATATATGTGTGGCGTAGCATTGGCATGATGGAAAACAACTTTCTGTTGGCTTCTTAATTGATTATTCCATTGGTTGAGATGTGCACAGTAGAGAACGGAATTGACCGTTTCGTCACTTTTAGCAGCTCATAATAGACAACTCACCAAACACACTCACTGCCGTTAATCCAGGTTTTGAAGTCGTTTGTGGAAGGCCTTTGATCATGATCGCTTGCGTTGAATATTCTCGTATATAATCCATTTTTCACCGCCCGTAAGGACCGCTTTAAATTGGTTCCATTTCGTTACGTTTTAGCAGCGTTTCACTAATGGTTATTCGGTCAATTAAATTTCTCTTCGTTAATTTATGTGGCACACCTACATCGAACTTCTTTGAGTAGCCTTCTCTTTTTAGATGATTCCAAGCTCTCATATGGTTTATATTTAGTGCCTCCCTATCTCGTACAGCTTCCGTGCCGGTGTTGCTCCATCAGTTGCAAAATTTCATCTACTTTTTCAGTGACAGGCCGACCAGTGCGAGGTGCATTTTTTACATCGAAATTTCCGGAACGGACCCTAGCAAACCACGCAATATTTAATTTACTGAAAGCGAAACAACAATTTATGCTTAGCAATTGGTTTTACATTGATTTTTCTTGTATGTATGTCGTTCTTATATACAAACAAAACTAGCGCAAAAAACAAAACAAACGGCATTTACAGCGGCTTAAATTATTTATAGAGTACTGCACAAGAAACGTTTGTATCTGTGATTTATTAGCTTACTGAGAGACTTTTAAGAAACGATTGGCTTATGTTAAATTTTAAGCAGTTGTACAGATTTCTTGTCTGTTCAACCATGTGGGGTAAAATATTCTGTTGGTTTGCTTAAGGTAAACAAGCAAATGGACGGACTGCCGTAAAAGGGGAAAATATTGAATGATAACAAAATTACAAAAACACAAGAAAGACATAATAAAAACAAAAATCAGAGACACTGTCTTCTTTCTTTGATTTTTTTTTTCAAAGTTTTTTATTTGCAAGGTGTTCGAGAATATTAGACAAATTGTGTGGAGTTTTCTTTAATTTATGAAATCGTTCTTTAACAAACGAAATCGAGCCTTGTATTTTGATTATATTCATTTATATGAATGAAATGAAAATACCAGGCGGCCAGCAAAAAAAGTAGGCATGATCACAAAGCAAAATCGTACAAAAATATTCCGGGTGATACAATAGAAACAAATACAATCTTATACACGCACTATACCTACACAACACACTCAAAATTATCACACTTTGCACGTAAGGGCGAAAAAGAAAACCAATACAATCTCATGCATGCACTATACCTACACAACACACTTAAACTTAGCTAAGGTAGCCACGCAAGGTAGACAATAAAAACCAACACAATCCAATACACGTACCACACCCACACAACAAGGTCACCCACACAATGGAAAGTTTCGCGAAGTTCGAGTCTCAATCGCGCAAAGCAAATTTCGTCACCCTTACTTTGTGATGTGTTCTTTCCTCGATCGTCAATGAAGAAAGAGACAAATGGTCTAGACTTTGTTGTTGCGTGAGCGTAGCAAAAAGGAGGAATTTTTATTCCCGCATGCGCCCCACTTCACATCGTAGCCCACAAGACAATCTTCGCTTGTCAGGCCCCGAGCGCGTTTCGGTTGTTGACTTCAAATTTGCGTGCACGCAAAAAGTATACATATTCATTCACGCAGGAATATCTATTTTCTTTATCTTCCCTTATGTTCGGCAAATAAGGAAAAAACAAATATCACACGCTTTGTTGTTGCTTGGTCAAAGGCAAATTTTATTTCTTTGGCTTTCCTGTATTCGCAGTAGCGCAGCTGGTTTGATATTGTTTTCACATGGGACACTTGCAGTTGCTTGCTGTTTTATCTGTTTAGCTGGTAGTAAAGGTAGAATTAGCTGTATTCAACTTGAATTTTTGGACATACCTAGCGCAAAATATACATTTTAAATCAATTTTACTTATTTATTGAGTCATTTGTTTTTTTTATTTCTAACAGCCCGAACGAATAATTTATTCGTTATTATTATAATTATTTATTATTTATTCCCTAAAAGTCGCGCCAAAACCAATACAAGTAGGTGGTGGTAATTGCAATTACAAAAATCATGTTCGTCATTCATAAAAAAATCGCGACAACCTCTACATGTTCCTTTTTCGCTATCATTCCCACAACAATATCAATATAATCAAAATAAAAATGGGTGACGGCAATCAAAACAAACAAAACAAAGGTGATATACAGAAATTCCTTTTCATTCTAATTCGCGCTAAGAACACAAAATGTAGGAAGACACATCAAGAAGGGGAAAGAGCGCTTGCTTCGATTTCACAACAGGCACCCACCTTCAAAAATTTCTGTTTACCTGATTATTTCAGTTCAGTAGTTAGCACAATAAGTTTGCTACACAGCGACCTGCGCTGCTACTTCGATGTTAATAGCAGACAAATAACATAAGCCAATGTCTTCTTAATATTTGGAAAAAGCTCCAAAAGCTCGGGAGAGAAATGTGAACTCTATATGAATTAATACTATTTGACGAGGAAGATGAAAATAGCGATGATGATGTCATAAAGGCTATTGCTGAATAGGAGCTTATGACCAAAACTAATTGGTGTAAACATGGACATCATGAAATATTGGGAGGGGAAAAAATTTGTGTATCCCTACTTTTTGCAATTGGCTAAAGTTTTGCATAGTGTTCCGGCAACACAATTTAGTGTCGAAAGGACATTTAAGCATTAAAACTTATTTTGACTAACTTAATATACAATCATTTTATTTTTAAAGTACAAATTGAAAACAATTTGTATTTTTATTTTTAAAGTAAATGATTTTGTGAAATAAAACTCATAACAATTATGGTCCCTACTCACAACACATTCACACATATAGATGTCTTCACGAGTTCTGCTGATTTAACTCCGTTTTTAAGTTGGTAAATTGAAAATGATCTCTACTCTAGTGACCATTTCCCTATTATTATATTTCCCTACTATTCCCTGTTTTTAACTCTATTATTAACCGTTCTCCCAAACTCATTAGCAGTAAAGCCTGTGACCTGTATAGTCACTTCTCTTCTCAAAGACCTATCAGCGATAACATCAACAAAGAAGATTATAGGGATTAATAGAATAATTCTTCAAAGTACGAACCAATCTATACCCCAAACTAATTCTAAGCCACGTAAATCCACATCATCAACTACAGTAAAACCAATTCACTATTGAAAAGAGAACTACGAATTATTAAACAAGATTCTCTACAAAAAATCCACATCCTAAAATAATCCAACTAGCAACACTACTTCAAACACAATCAAAATTAGGCTCATCCGTCTTTATAACAATATATTTGTTATATCCAATATATCACAACATTAAAGCCAAATGCTGATAAAACATCTCTGTAATCGTACAGACCAATTTCTCTCAACCCCTGCTACTCAAAATTTCTATATAAAATAATAGCAAACAGACTATGGTGGCTCCTAAACACCCAAAAACTGTTACACCCAAATTAATTTGTCTTCAGACGAGGTAGATCTACTGTCGAATGTTTACTCTATCTGGGCCACCGAATAACTTCCACTCTTCAAAAGAAAAACCATCTTTTAATCGTTTCGCTAGACTTTGAAAAGGTATTTGACTGGATAGGAATCCACGCTATCATCGTCCAATGGACAATCCTGAAGGTTGGCCCCCTAATGATAAACTATATTAAACATTTCATAAAAAATCGTCAAATTAGGGCACGTGTAGACAATATCTACACGGGCTTTTATCCATTATATAACGGAATATCCCAAGGGTCCTCTCTATCCGTCGCTCTATTCTTGATGGCTTATAACAAGTTTTGCACAATACTTAGTGTCGACAAGGCAATTGACTTATTCGCTTACGCTAATGAATTCAACATCATCTGCAAGAACTTTACGAAGTAGTACCTATTGGTAATGTAGTACTTTAGCATTTATACAACATTGTGTGGAAATAACCTTCGCAGCTTGTAGCAAAATTTTATCGACGTATTTTCATTACGTCTTGGAGCACTAAATCACATCAGTTTTTGTCGTCGAGGTCGTTTCGTATTTTTTGCGTAAGGCGATGGATTTATTGTCTGGTTGAGTGGTTTCTACGAAAGCCAAATTGGTGATCTACTATTATGTGGCTACGTTTCAGGAATGGAACGCTGCGCACAAGCTTTTCAAATATTTTGGATATTACAGGAAATAAGCTGATTGGTCTGTATGATGATGGCAGAGATACGTCCGCATTAAATATGTTCCGTGTGTATTTTACCGCTTCTGATGGTAACTCCTTTAGATGTTTGCCATCAATTTGATAATAACCTGGGGCTTTAAGTTGTAATTGTTAGTTTTTGAGTGCAGTTAAAAATCCGTGGATCATCAGAAATTATTTGTTTATAGTAATCTACTAACACAGTCGCAGATTAGCAATGCAGCGATGAAGCGCTGTTCACATGCTTTAATAGAGTCAAGACATTGTAATTGAGTTATATTAAATTTTTTTTTTTTTTTTTTTTCCCATATGTCGTGTACATATGTCTTTATTTTTTATTAAGACTATTAGTACATGGTTTAAAAGTTATTTCTGGGTTGTAACTAATTTATGTGAGCAGATCACAAAAGTTTTTTATTTTTGTAAGGATGTAGGGGAAAAAAATCAAAATAGTAACAAAAATAATATACATTTCAATTAAATTAATACAATTATAGAGCAAAATATAGTAAAGTAAACATAAATGTAATAAAAATATAAAATACAAAAATAAACACATTAAACAAAAGCAAAGAAAAAAAGTGGTATTGAGATATATATATATATAATTTCGAATTTATTCAACCAGATCCACTGGCCTTGTCCTCTGTAACCTGCGTCTGCATTGTAGTTCCTGTATTGGTAGTAGATTGACACCAACATTTGGGTGTTTGGTAAGCTTGGTCTGGTAGATACGACTTATTTTTGTAATCTCCTCTGTTACTGTTGGAATATTAAGATCACGATGCAGATCATTGTTAGTTATATACCACCCAGCCTTGGTGATCATGCGAATTATTTTTGATTGTTGTCTTTGTATTATGTCTGTATTTGATTTTTTGGCCGTTCCCCAGATTTGTGCTCCGTACGTCCAGATTGGTCTTATAATAGCTTTGTAGATCAGTATTTTGTTTTCTAATGTTAATTTTGATTTGAGCAGCCAATATAATTGACTAATCCTCAGCTTGATTTGATCCCGTTTTTTAAGTATATGGTATTTCCAGTTGAGTTTGTTATCAATATATAATCCTAGGTATTTGACTACGTTTTCAATTTTTACGTCAGCTCCGTCAATCTTTATACGAGGTGGTGTGAATTTAGTTTTAGTTGTATATATAACATGTACTGTTTTGGTATTATTTACTTTTATTTGCCACTTTTCAAACCACCTTAGGGTAGTATCCAGATGCTGTTGTAGTTTGGATGTTGCTATGTTTACTTGTCTATGTGCGCTAAGTATTATAGTGTCATCAGCAAATGTGGCTATCATTGAAGCGTCGTCATTTGGTGTTGGTATGTCCGCTGTAAAGATAGTGTATAATAACGGTCCTAGTACACTTCCTTGTGGTACGCCTGTTTTGATTTTTCTTAATGTGGAATATTCATCTGAGTACTTAACGAAAAAATGTCTTTCTGTGATATAGTGTACTAATATCTGTAGTACGTTATGCGGGAATATATTGCGCAATTTTCTGATTAGTCCTTTGTGCCAAACTTTGTCGAATGCCTTTTCTACATCTAGAAAAACTCCTATACAGAACTTTTTGTTGTCAAGATCGTTTAAAATTTTATGAGTCACACGATGGATTTGTTGTATGGTCGAGTGTTTTCGTCGAAAGCCAAATTGGTGGTCAGGTATTATATGTTTGCGTTCTATAATAGGTAACAGTCGCTGGCTCAGGAGCTTCTCGAATATTCTTGACAGCAGTGGAAGTAAGCTAATTGGTCTATATGATGCTGGATTATATACGTCTTTACCAGGTTTTGGAATTGCAATGACTTCAGCCACTTTCCATACTTTAGGAAAGTAATTTAGTCGAATTATCGCGTTGAAAATATTGCGTATGTATACCACTGCTTGAAGTGGTAGCTCCCTTAAAAGTTTTCCGTCAATTTTGTCATACCCGGGTGCTTTTTTGGGCTTTATGTCGTGCTGTATACATTTGAGTATTTCATTTGTGCATATTTTTTTTAGGCGAGTTGGCTGGGGAGTGACTGTCGGGTTTATATGACAGTCATCTTCGTTGATAGTTTCATCAGCAAATATTTTTTCATAATAATTCGCTAGAACTGTCGCCTTGTCTAGATTCGTTACTGCCCATGATCCATTGTCCATTTTTATAGGTGCCTGGTGTATTGTTTTATTTGTCAGTTTTTTTGTAGCTTTCCACAGGGAGTAGTCGGTAAAGCTTGTCGGAGTTAGCCTCTGTAAATACTTCGTGATTTCATAATTTTTTTGATTTTGGAGATATTTTTTAATTTCTTTAGTTGCCTTGTTATATTTATTTTTCGCACCGGGGGATCTGCAAATGGTCCATGCTTTTTTTAGTTTTCGTTTTGTGCATATCAATTTGCGAAGCATAGGGGGTGTGTATCGCTTTGCATGGTGTATTATCTTGTCCGGAGTTGCTTGCAATACTGCCTTCTCAATGGTATCGTTTAGTTGGACTATAGCTGATTCTACGTTGTCGGGTGATCTCAGTGGAATGCTTGTATTTAAGTTTGTGTTAATGTAGTCTCGATAGGTATCCCAGTCAGTTTTGTTGTTGTGCCATAGTTTGGACTTGGTTGTGTTCACTTCAGTTGAATTAAGTTCGAGTAGTATAGGTGTATGGTCTGACGATAGTTCCAGTCTTGATGTTATGACACATTTATTTAAGTCTATGTCTTTGAGTATATAAAAGTCAATGAGGTCTGGCTTTTTATTTTTGTCTGTTGGCCAATACGTGGGTTCGCCAGTACTAAGATGTTTAGCTTTTGCTAACAGCAGTGCACCCTGTAGGTTTTTGCCTTTCTTGTTTGATATTCTGGAGCCCCAGTCTGTATGCTTCGCATTGTAGTCGCCTGCAGCTATAAAACGGTGTCCGAGAGTTTTTAAGAAGTCAAGGTATTGCGACTGCGAGATATTGTGCTTTGGTGGGCTGTACACGGCTGTTATTCTTAGTGGTCCGGATGAGTCCAAGATTTGTATGCTTGTCGACTGGATATAGGTTTCTTGGAATGGAAGCAGTACGTTATGTTTAATGTTTTGTTTAATAATGATAGCAGTCCCACCGTGTCCTGTACCGTCGGGATGGCATGTGTGGTACATCTTGTATCCACTTATGTTCATGTACTGGCTACTTGTATAGTGTGTTTCCGATATCAAAGCAATGTCAATGTAGTTGTTGTGTAGGAGAAGCTGTAGTTCATTGAGGTGATTTTTTAATCCGTTTGCATTCCAAGTTAAAATTTTTATTTTAGTGTCCATTCTTGTTGTCGAGTTTTGTCAATAGTACTGTTATGATGTTAATCATAATCATTTGTTGCGCTAGTTGTTTTATTATATCTTTTATTTCCGCTAAATCTTTTGAAAATTCAGTCTTTTTTTCTGTGTTTTCACTAGTCTCGTTTTTGTTGGATTCGTTTTTGTTGCTTTCGTTTTTGTTGTGTTCTCATCTCATCTTTTTGTTAAGGTTGTAACTGATTTGTGGGGTTTCTACGGTTACTGGCTGCTGTTTGGGCGTACGTTATTCCAATTTTGACTTTGTTTGATGTCTGTTCTACTACCTGATGGTCATCTTTTTTATCGTCTTTCTCTTTTAGTGAGGGAAATCTTTTAATTTTTAGATGTTTGTATACGTCACATCCTTTATAGTTGGCTGTGTGTGAGCCGCCACAAAGAGCGCATTTAATTTGATCTGCACTTATTAGTTTGCAGTCAATAGTTTTGTGCTTGCCAGCGCATTTCACGCAAATCGGGTCTTTGGTGCAGAAATTTCGTGTATGACCATATTTTTGGCAGTTTGAGCACTGAGCTACCGTGCGTTTGTGGTGTGGTGGCTCAAATATGACTTTGGTACATAGGAGTGTTGTAATATTAAAGATTTCTCTATTATTTGCTTTGGCTTTTAGTTCAATGAAAAATAGCGGCAGTGGTTTCTTTGTCAGTTTTTGTTGTACGTTGTGTATATTAATAACGTCGTGGCCTAGTTCCGATAGCTCGTTCTTAAGTTCGTCAAGGTCAGTGGCGTAGTGCATATTCCTAAGTACTGTTTTGAATCCCCGCTCCTCTTTCGGCTTAAAGGTGTAGTATTTAGTTTTGTTTTCCCTGAGCATCTTAACCACCGCCGAGTAGTTCGACGAGTCATTTGTCTGTACGCATACTTCGTTGTTTTTAAGTGTTTTTAAAATGTAGTTTTGTTGTATTATGTTTTTCAGAGCTTTGTTTAGTACGTTAATTTGTTCTACGTCCTGTACGTATATTGGTGGTGGCTTGTGTATTTTAGTAGGTGGTCGAGGTTGATTTGGCGCATTAGAATTTGCTTCTGTACCACTGCCGTCTTCAGCCGTTTCGACTTGTGAGAGGAGTTCGAACCTGTTATTAGTGTTAGGCGCGCTCAACCAGTACTTTTGGAGTGTTGTTTGTGTTGTCGTTTGTGTTTGAGTTTTTGTCCTACTTTTTTTACTATTGCTATTTTGTTCGGAAGTGTTGTTGGGAGAGAGCTTACTACGGTTGCGTTTTATTTTTGACTCTTGTGGGTTTTGATTGGTTGAAGTTTGTACTTGCGTGTTTGATGTCTTTTCTCTGATCAATGTTGTTGCCGAAGAGAGGGAGCAAATTGGCATTGTAGCTGAGAAAGATGACGTGGTGGTTGTTGTAATTAGTGAGATAGCAGCTGATGTCTGCGTTGTGGTTGTTGTTGTTGTTGTTGGTTGGAACGAGGAGAGTGGCGTCGTTGGTGAAGCGCATTGTGCACTCCACGGCAGAGGCTGCATATTACCTGCTGCCATGGAACAGCTGACAGTTAGTTGAGTGGTAGAGCGAGAGGCTGCGTTTGTTTGGATTGATGATCCGTTATTGTTTTCTCTTTGGGAGTGTGTAGCTGTTTGATGTATTGCGGGAGAGCAAGAACGCGCTCTCTCGAAATTAACGGGAAGTGAGGCTTGGTGTGAGTCACTGATGTTGATGCTGTTGTTTGAACCGCTTGTTGATGTGCCAAGGTGTTCGTTGTTGTTACTTATGCGGACAGCTGTTTGAGCGTGGGGTACGCTCATGCTGTTCCTTGATGGATGATTTTGTTTTTGCGTGCTGCCCGCAGTCGGGGGACTGCGTTCAACAGGCATTTTGAGATAAGAACAATTGATTATCTTGTCTCTTGATTTAGTTTTTTGTGTTGTTAAATTCGGAAAGCGAAAGGAGACGACTAGTCGACTTGACAGTGCACTTGCGAATGAATATTAAATTTGATATATTGAATGATATTAAATTTGGGACGGCTCTATGCAGCTGATACAATGAGCGAGCCTGCTCAATCGGAAATTCGAACACTTGTTGATTGGATCTAATTCTATTAAAATTTTAGCAATACGTTATGTTTGATATGATGTTTAATTCTTATGGCAATGCAGCCGTGCACCTTGTACCACCTGGGCAGGGCCGCATTATCCATAAGGCAGCTTAAGCAGCTGCCTTGGAGACCCGTATAGGCTGGGTACCGCTATCCTAGAAAAAGACACTTGAAAATGTTTCCAAAATTATTGAATGAATGAATGAATCAATGCTTTATTTCCTAAAAACTTACAAGTTTCACTTAAGCTAGTTAAAGTTATGTTATACTTATCTACTGTACATTTACTTATATATGTGTATTTATTTAAATTTTGCTTAAAATATGTAATAGATATTAAGGAAAAATTGAAAAACCTTAAACAATTTTAACTAACCTAGGAAAAAGTCAGTACTTAATAATTTTAATTTTAAAGTAAATAGTAAATTAAATACTGAATACCACCAATATAGTGCCATATGTAATTTCTTAATGTTAAAATTCGTTTTTGCACGTAATTTTTGAGCATGGATCATTTGAACGTCCGTTTCAAAATGCAGTATGGATGTTGAATAATAGAATGGAACTTTGAGTATCATTTTAAGTAGTTTATTTTGAGAAATTTGTAGTTTGTTCTTGTGCGTTTTTGCACACACACCCCAAACTTCAGAATAATAGAATAATGGGGGCGAATATTCTTCAGTAAATCAAAAGCTTGTTTATAATCGATAACTCGGATCTGCAGTTAATAAAGGGATATAGGATACGTATAGTTTTATTAACTTTATTAATAGTTTTTCCAATATGCACATTGAAGCAAAGTTTTTTATCGAGTTGAATTCCAGGATATCTAATAACATTTACCCATGGGATCTGTCCAATTTTTAGTTCCATAGAGTAGCTAGGAAGATGGTACTATTTGCGCATTCTTGTGAAGAAAATTACGCTCGTTTCTTTGGCATTCACTTTAATATTCCAATGCTTGAAATACGCCGCAATAGACTCCAATGATTTCTGCAGTGCTGATGAAACTTGATCAAAGGTTTTACCCGAGCAGTAGATTCCAGTGTCATCGGCAAAAATTGATGTAGTGCAATTTCCTGAAGTTGGGATGTCGTAGGTATATATGTTGTATAGGGTAGGGCTTAAAAGATATCCCTGAGGCACACAAGCCCATAATAGCTTTTTTCCGAGACTGTACCATCCATGACAACTCTGACAACTGGCGTCAAAATATTTATTATATTAGTCATTTGCGGAACTATTTGTTTGAGCATGTGTTTAATTTCCACAAGTTCATTATCGACTTTCGTGTCTTGGTTTGTTGAGTGCAGTCGGTTACACGTTTACAGCTTCATTTGCTAGGTTGGTTGACGTAGTTGGGTATAAGTTGCGTCTGATTTTGTTCTATTTGAATCCTGTTTCTCTGACAGTTGATCAACTTTCTTTTTCACTTTTCTCCTTCATAGTCGGGATAATAATTTAAATGTATATTATTTATTGTGCACTTCCGGATAAGGCGCTTTTGATTTGGCTATCCTTAGATATGTTATTTGGTGCTTGCCAGGAGTTCCTCGTATGGCCACATTTTTGGTAGCACTGAGCAACATACGTTTGTGGTGCGGCGCTTCAAATATTATTATTTGGTTGTTTTGTTTTAAATATCTGTGCTATTTGGTTGTTTTTTTTACTGAATCATCTTGAACGTCTTCACCGCCATCTTAAAAGTGCTTAAAACATATAATAAGCAATCATTGCCATGCAATTCTTTCAATAAATTATAAGTTTCAGCAGCGACTTTTCCAAGTCTCAAGTGAAATTTCACAACAAATCGTTGCCTTATTGTTACACTTAGCAAAACAAAAATAAAGTAACTCTAAGGCAAAATTAGGCTACGGCTATACTGATTTGCTTACACAAGCGAGAGGCACTGTGTTCAAAAGAGACGCCTCTACACTACACAACTGTCGGTCGCTGTCGTTTTACGCTTGCACACTACTTTCTCCGGGGAGCATAGGGCTACCACGAGTCTCTTATTTTTTTTTTTAAATCCAAGACATGTTGTTTTTAAATTGAATAATTTTTCTCTGATTGGGTGGGTAATTAACCTGTGGGAGTGTTATCTACTGTCGCCGAGAAACAACAACGCCACCTACCGGAAGTTAGAAATATTAGTTACATGAACATAAATCCTGCTTGGCCGTGGCCCATGACAACAAATCCTGCCTCCCGTGGGGATCGAACCTCGAACTTTGCGGTATGCAGCCATAGTGCACTTCCAATAGGGCACCGAGGCACCACCCCGAAACATAAGTCAAGATTGTACAATCGTTGTGTACTCAAGAAAAGGAGCTAGCCAAAGTTAACGTTTGTTGTTGCTTATTTGTTTCGCATTTTTAGCCAATCAACATAACACTGTGTTTCTAAAACGGCATGGTGAAAATGGAGTCCACAGAAGAACAAGATAGAAAGCTTGTCTTAGAGTTTTGTCATTTGCTTGAGAAATCAAAGCAACTGTTCAATGGACTCAGGTAAGTTTTTGTCCTCAGCTTAAGGGGTTTCTGTATTTATATTTTAAATTTTTGTTTTTGAAGAGACCTGCCACAATACGGCCACCGTCAATGGCAGGCTTATTTCGGACGTACTTTTGATGTTTATACAAAGCTATGGAAATTTCAACAACAACATCGCATGGTCCTCGACTCGAAATATGGCTTGAAACGTTGGCAAATCGGTGAAATAGCGAGTAAAATTGGACAGCTTTATTATCATTACTAGTGAGTATGGACTTGTAATTTTTCTAACATAACTCACGTTATGAAAACGAGAACGTTGATTAACATGTGCTAAATGTATTGTATTAGCAGTAGAAAAAATTAACAATGAATAAATTAAAAAGAGTATAACAGTGATATCGTTTAATATTTGGCACGTATTTTTATTGTAAATTGAAATCAAGAATTATATTTTTATCTTTGTTAATAGTTATTCAAATGTTAAATAATAATATACATATATATATGTAGGATTTAAGTTTAGGAAATATTACAAGTTAAGTATAATCTGCTTCTACGTCGTTTCGCGTCGTTGTGCGTCCGTCTTCAATACGCGCTTCCACTCGAATGCCCGAAGTTGCGTTCGTTGTCGTCTTCGCCGTCGTTGCCGTCTTCCCCGTCGTTGCCGTCTTCGCCGACGTTGCCGTCTTCGCCGTCGTTGCCGTCTTCGCCGTCGTTGCCGTCTTCACCATCGTTGCCGTCGTTGCTGTCCTCGCCATTGTTGCCGTCTTTGTGATGTCGTCATTCTCTCTTCTTTCCCCACATTCGGCCATTCTGACTAAGCATTCGACGCGAATGTTCCATCGTCTTCTTTCTGCAGTGGGTGTAGCCAACCTTCTTGTTTACCCTTTTTGCGGCTACTTTCTATACACGGAATGCAGCACTCAATATACTTTCGGATTTTATCTTCAACTTTTGGTATATAATATTCTCTGCAAATCAACTTTTTCGTTTTCTTGACCGCAAATAGACCTCTGTCATGTGCACGACCAGTAACTCCTTTTTGCATTTCATTAGGGACAACTACTAGCTCTGTGTCGTTTTCAAGCTTGTATAGTATACCTGCCTTCAGAAAATAGTCGTTGTACATCGTGTTTTCCTTGGTAAGAGCTTCTTTAATAGCTTTGAGTTTCTCATCGCGGTCTTGTGCATTTTTTATGCCAATGTTTATGCTGTCGTCACTTATCGTCATTACAGGATATCTGCTGAGCGCGTCGACATGCCTCATTCTTGTTCCCGAACGATGTTCAACCACGTAGTCGTATTCTTGTAAGAAGAGTATCCATCGAGCTACTCGTGTACAAAGATCTTTTTTATCCAACGTTTTTGTAAATGCATTACAATCTGTCACCAATTTAAAACGTATTCCCAACAAATATACTCTGAATTTCGATAGTGCCTCGATTACTGCAAGAATTTCAAGTTCGTAGCTTGTAAACTTTCTCTGTGCGTCTGTAGTTTTCTTTCTCATATAGTGAATGGGATGTATTTGGCCGTCGTCGGGTGATCTTTGAAGCAATACAGCTCCGAATCCGTCGATAGACGCATCTGTATGTACTTCTGTTTCATATTTCTGGTTGTAAATATGCAACACTGGATTCTTTATTAACATTTCCTTTAAGGTCGCAAACACCTTCTCTTCCTGAACTCCCATTTGGAACTTTACTCTGTGTTTTGTTAGGTCTGTCAATGGCTTGGCAATAATCGAATAATTTGGGATGAATTTTCTGAAATGACCTGCTAAACCTAGAAAACTTTCTAGCTGCTTCGTTGTCTGAGGTGTTCCAAATTTCGAAACGGCTATTATTTTCTCGGGTGATGAACGTATCTTTTGGTCTTCAATAATATAACCCAGAAATGTAACTCGTCTTTCTAAAAAGTGGCACTTCTTCCGGTTCAGCTCTAAACCATAGTCTTGACATGTTTTAAGGACTTCTCTCAGATTAAGTACAGCTTCGTCTTCGGATTTGGCTGGAATTATTATGTCATCTACATATGGCAAAGCGATGCCCCTGCGTGCCAAATCTCGAAATATTGCTATTATGTGTCTCTGAAAAACTCCTGGTGAATTTGTTAACCCAAATGGCACTCTGCGAAACTGGTATTGACCATTCTGTGTGACGAAAGATGTGTATTTCTTACTCGTTTCTGCGACCGGTACATGAAAGAATCGATTTTTCAGGACAATTGTGCTGAACACTTTCGCATCTTGTAAGCGATCGAGTTGGTCTTCAATAAGCGGCATCGGGAACTGGTCTTTGATGATTACTTTATTAATTCTCCGGTAATCGATACATAATCGAGGAGACCCATCACTTTTCTTTATTAAAACAACTGGACTTGTAAATTCTGAAACGGAATCTTCAATTATACCTTCTTTTAACCATTCGTCTACTTGAGCATCAACTATGGTTGTCTCTGTATGTGGTAATCGTCGCGGTCTCGAAAATATTGGGGTTTCATCTTTCAAAATTATTTTCATCTCCACGTTTGTTGTTTTTATTTTAATCGGTTTGTAGTTCGCAACTGCTTCTAAGACTTTTTCCCTTGCATTCTCATTTGCACTTTCGTTGACATGTAGTTCGCTTTCACTTACGATCGCATCGATTTTCATTATCGCCACTTCATCTTGAACTTCGTCTACTTGCGTCTTCTTGATGTGCATACCGTAACTTCTGCGTGCATACATAATTCTTCACCTATTAGTAATTGCAAATCTAAACAGCTAGATGGTACAACGTAAAAATTAAGTTCAAAAGAATTTCCGTCGATCAGTATTTCATGTTTAAAACGTCCTATCGGTTTGATTACGTTGTCATTGTGCTTTTCTCCAAACCCGACTAGCTTTATATTATCTTTGACAAGTTTCGGTTCTGCCAACTCTTTATATACATGCATTGAGACAATATTAAATTTACTGCCGGTGTCAAATAATGCGATGAATCGCTTGCCCATAATGCTCACTTCCTTGTTGGTTAAATTGTTCTGCACTCGTACTCGACGTATGTTTGAATCCTCTACCGCCTTATTTTCTTTGCAACTTTTCGAAATGTGTCCGAACTGGTTACACTTGAAGCATTTCTTTCCTTTTGCTTTGTTTTGACAATCATTCGACAGATGCCCTTTTTCACCACAATTATAGCAATTCACATCTCGCTTCACATTTTTGTTCACGATGTTTTTTCTTTCTTTGTTTTCGTCGTGCGTCTCATTCTTATTTAAGTTATCTTTTTCATTAATTTTTTCATAACACCTTAATTTTTCTTTGAATTCGGTCATATTTTTTGCATTATACAAAATGATTTTATTCGCCGGTTTACCATTGATACCATCAAAACATCATCAGTAATTTTTCCTCGTGTAGCTGTTTCTTTGAGACGGTAAAAATACTCAAAAATGCCTTCGTTGTTTCCTCGCTTACTATGAGCTAGTTGTTCGTGTATGAGTTTGCTGTTTACTTTAGATTCGAACTCGCTCAGCAATGCTCTTTTGAGAGAATTCCATGACGTCAAACCTCTCTCGCTCAATACAAACGATTTCGCAACTCCCTTCAGCGATTTTTTTGCGAATATCAGTTTCTGAAGCTCGTTGCAACGCAGTAACTCAGTCGTTTCTTCGAATTCGCTCACCCAAGCTTCGATTGAAATGGTTTCCGTGCCGTCGTAGCTGCGAATATTCTCTTCCATGTCGCGATAGCTTACAGTTACTGGCGCCGTCTGTATATTACTTTCCTTTGAATCAACAGCCCGTCTGCCATCACTGCCGTTCCGACCGTCACTTTCTATGATCGTTGTCTGCAATGCGTCGCGAATTGCCCTTATGCCGTGTGCCTGACTCACGCTATTTTCGCTGCTTTCATTTTTGTCGGCGTCTTCGTAGTCTGTTTCGTCGTCGGTTTCATCGTTTGCGCTAAAATCTGCGTCCCTCAGTAAATGACCACTCGTCAAATTTTTAAAAATATGCTGTTTAATGTCACTGCCGTTTTGTTGCAAGTATAGCAAATTAGATATTATTGCGAGATCTTCTTTTGACAAGTTTTTTTTTTGTACTCGCTCTTCTTCTCAAAGCGCTCGTCAGTATAATCATATTCGAATCCTTGAAATGCACGTAACCGTTTGCGATTATCTCTATCGCCTTTGCTTTCAAATACGAACGAGTGTAACAGCTCAACATTTTTCTTTTTTACCGTACGCAGCGCGATTTCTATTTGTTTGAACTCTAACAAACACGACATGATGAATTTTCACTTCACTACGTTCCCGTTGTATATATTTTTTATGTTAGGACGAGCCACCAAAATGTAGGATTTAAGTTTAGGAAATATTACAAGTTAAGTATAATCTGCTTCTACGTCGTTTCGCGTCGTTGTCCGTCCGTCTTCAATACGCGCTTCCACTCAAATGCCCGAAGTTGCGTTCGTTGTCGTCTTCGCCGTCGTTGCAACGTTCGTCATCGTTGCCGTCGTTGCCGTCTTCCCCGTCGTTGCCGTCTTCGCCGTCGTTGCCGTCTTCGCCGTCGTTGCCGTCTTCGCCGTCGTTGCCGTCGTTGCCGTCGTTGCCGTCTTCACCAACGTTGCCGTCGTTGCTGTCCTCGCCATCGTTGCCGTCTTTGTGATGTCGTCATTCTCTCTTCTTTCCCCACATATATATATATTTTTTTTGTTGTTGTTTGCTTTATGATCCGATTTTCGCTAATGTGAAATTTCGAAAGGAAGTTCCTTTCCGACCAATGTCGAAAATTAATAAGCTGAAAAACCCTAAGTTTAGCATGACCGATAGTTAAAATTAGGACTTATGACAACATAGTACACCCTCTTGTATACTTTTTCTTCGGAAGTGGCCTCGTATATAATTAACGACTTACTTGGGATGGATTTAGCTTCAAAATACTTTTGGTTATATGAATTAGCCTCATCAGCTCTTTGATTTGAGAAATTCGCGCCGTAAATTCAAAAAACCGACCGAATTAACAAACCTTTCAAGAGTTTCTTTCTTTATCAACATACCGAAAATTGTACGAATTGAACATATTTTATGTGTTAATTTTTTTTTTGTTGCGATTTTTCTTTTGGAATGATTTCCTGTTCCCTTATAGATAATTAATGACTTTTCTGCCTCTTAGGACAACTTTAAGACGGACTACGGAGATTTATCTTCCTTCGACTACACATATATATAATATATGTGTGTGTGTAACATAAGTAGTCCAGACTCACAGGCTAGTGTCGACTCCGAATTACTGTTTCTTTGCCAAGTATTGTAAAACTATCGCGAAATTATCGCTGCCGATTGGACTATAGTTTCTACCACAAACTACTAAGTCTTATTTACTACTCTAAAGAGCATAGAGCCTCCACAAGACATTTCCACCTTTTTTTTTTTTTTTTTTTTTTACATTGACATAGTAGGTACGCAATGACCACACACTGATCTCACATGGGGCAGGCCCAAGTGGCATCAAAATTCACCCAGTCATATAGACTGGGCTCAGCTGCTGTTAATTGCTAAATTCTTTGGTGAACATGCTATACCAAAGCTAATGTCTACGTGTTAAATATTTGGCTACAGATAAAAACATCATCAGCCTCTAATAAACATGCAATATTAAACTAAATCTAAAACTTAATTTAGAATTCAATACCTAAAATGATATAGACAATTCAAACAAAAATTTAGATTACAAGTTTAGAAAGTAAGTTATGCATTAATTCAATTAAGCCAATAATGTGGAGGTGGAAATTTCAGAGCTTAGAAAATCACGGCGAAGCAAAGTCTCAACGAAAACAATAATGACAGAACTGATAGAAAAACTTCTAAGATAAAATGAAGAAAGTTTACACTTTAGCCTAGCTCTCTAATACTTTGAAAGTGTAGTGGAAGAAGCAGAAGATGAAACTGAAGCAGTGACTGGTAAGGTTACCTGCGAAAGCCTAGTTTTTTTCTTAGGAATAAACTCATGGACCACCATATGTGCAGGCCAGAAATTAGCGCCATAAATGACAGAAAATACTTCAATACCAACTGAAAGCTTGAAAGAAGAGCCTTCTCTAGGGCTAGAAAAATTAAACTTGTGAATATTAATATTCGAAGTGTTGCATGCTTTTGATGTTATATAGCGTGCAACGTCGTCACAGGTTGTCTCCTTATCCAACCTGGAAATAAAAATATGTTTACGAGGATCCAGCACCTTCAAAATACATGGCACTGGAGTAGAGGCAGTATTGGACTGTGAAGAACTCTTAGAGGGTGACAAAGTACGGGAGGAGTTAGAGACTTTAGTAGAAGATGAAGCAGAAGTTACAGTAATAGGACAGGGAGTAGAGCAAGATGAACAATTAGTGGAGGGAAAGTTGAAAGCTACAGTTGAAGTGGTAGTAGAGGGGATATTGGTAGAAGGAGCTACTGGAATTGGAGCGGGATGGGATGATTGGTTAGATATTGAAGAAAGTAGAGTACAATAAGTGGGTAAAGGTTGGGAAGAAGGGGAACAAGTTGGAGAAGTTGAAGCTGAAGTCACAGTAGTAAGACATGGATTAGAGGAAGTCGAACAAGTAGTGGAGGGAAAGTTAAAGGCGATAGATGAAGAAGTAGTAGATGGGATAGTGGTTGACGGAGCTACCGGAATTTGAGAGGGATGGGACGATGGGGTGGATATGGAAGAAAGTACAGAAGAGTGACTGGGTAAAGGTTGGGAAGAAGAAGAACAAGTTGGAGAAGTTGAAGTTGAAGTCACAGAAGTAGGACAAGGAATCGAGGAGGACGAACAAGTAGTGGATGGAAAGCTCAAAGCGACAGATGAAGAAATAGTAGAACAAGTTAGAGGGGATTGTGAAGAAGGGGGTTGAGGAGACGAAAAAGAAATAAGTGGCGCTGTGGTAGGCGGAAGATTATGAGGGGATAATGGCGGCAGTTGTACTGCATTAGCCGTTGGAGTCAAGTCGAAAGTGTACTCCAAAAACATTTTTGACCCAGCATCACACTCTGAGGCTAGCTCAGTGAATAGTTTCTTAAGTTTTTGGTATTTAATTCGCATACGGTGGTACATCAATGAGAAGTCCCCCTGGCGATTGAAGCAGGTGGGGCACGACCACCTGATGCCACCACATGCAGGTTTAGCAGTACCGTAAAGTCGGTCATAGTCGCGACCAGTCAACCCAGCACAATTAAGGTGGGCGATGTTATCGCACATCCAACAAGAGACACCTCAAAGCTTATCACTATTAAAGTTGTCCTTGTTGGTGCAAGCCCGAATACAGCAATTCATTTTGCGCGAAGTATAGATACAAGATATTAAATAAAATAAAAGCAAAATAAGATAAATAAGATAGGAAAAAAATGAATAAATAAAATAAAAATAAGTGAAAAAGAAGTAAATAAAAAATAATAATAATAATAATATCAATAATAAAATAAATAAAAAAAATTAAAAATTTAAAAAAAAAATAAAATTAAAAAAATAAAAGATAAAAAAATTTTAAGTAAGTAAAAATAAAATTAATAAATAAAATAATAACAATAAAATGAACTTGAGTGAAAATTTTTTTTTTAAATTTATTTTCAAAATTTGTTTGTTATTATCAACACACTGTGCAAAAAAAGCACAACGACTGAGTCCGAATTTTGACGCTCTCAGCTAGACAGAGATAGAATTGCAAAGAGAAAAGTAAGGTGAATAATAATATTTTCCCAGAGAAAAAAGAGGAAATACAGTTATTTAAAAATAATAGCTACTGTATGGAGAGCAAGAAAGAAACAGAAAAAGACTAAAATAGCAAAAACTATTTTAAAGAGAGAGCAAAGCAGGAAAAAACTCTTTTTTTTGAACTCAATACACAGGAAAGGCAAATTTAAGCGTTGTACTTGCCAAAAATAATTAAACATTGATAAGTACAAAATTTATACAGGTGAAATGAGCCATACACCACAAATAAATTCACTTATAAATTCACTTAACACCGGAAAGAAAATAAATATTATTAACGATAAACGACAATAGACAAATTAATTGCCAAATGCTAATCTAAATCAAAATGCGGAGCAGAATCAAAACACGTCTGTTAAGCACAAGCTACTAACTACCTTACTCTGTTCTGAGATATTGTTGGTAGTTGGGCGCTGCTAACTCGTGTACAGTCGATCTGCGCCAAGTGTTCGTCGATCGACCGCGTCTTCTACTTCCTTGCGGATTCCAATCAAGAGCCATTTTCGTTATGAAATTAGGTGTCCTTATTTATGTGTGATCGATAGATCGCCATTTCCATTGCTTTTGGGCAATAGGCAAGATATGATTTGTATCCAAGTGAGCCTTGCTTTTATAATCTTTTCAAGAATTTCGGAAAAGCAAGTTCGCAAATTATTATAAATGGGCGATAGCTATGGTGAGTTAAGTTTGACTGGTTTGTGAATAGGAATAATTTTAGCCATGAGTAAGGAAGATAAATTAATATTAAACTGCTTTCTTTGCTAGGTTTTTGATTCACATGTTTATAACACACACATGCATATATATATATGCAATCAAGAACAGTTGATTTATTGGTTTTAGTTGATTGTATAACACAAACTACATGAGAAGTAATGATGTGTGGAAAACGCAAGTTCAGTCCTGAACTAGAATCAATCGTATTTGGGGACTAAGCCATTGTTCTGGCATCAGAACAATCTGGCGCTTGGCTAAGATTGTGCTATTCTCTAATTTTTTTTATGTTGGTCTTTTGTTCACAGGTGGTATAGGATTTGTTAAGGTAGCTCACTTTTTTATTCCAACAATTTTTTTGTATATTAGTAATTCAGAGCTGACAAGACGGTTAAAGTGTACAGGCTCTGAAAACTGTCAATCTTGTTCTAAAATATTGTTGTCGCATAATATTAATGATCTTGTATAGTTCAGAAATAAAATTTGGGAGTTCGGAACTGAAGTACTTTATCGGCTTCATTTATTTTTATTCTAAGTTTATAAATCATTTCGGCCACTTGGTCTGTGCTTCGTTGGAAGTTAGTATGATGGGTTCTCTATTAATTACTGCTAAGTTAAAAAGTTTCCAATTTGCCTTAGAGAAATGAATGAATTCTTTTGTTTGCAAATGCACGTTAGAAGTTACATGTGCTAACGTTGGTAGGTGGACAGATAATGAGCCATTATAGGTGGGATGAGTAAATATCATGTTCGGGAAGTTAGAAAGGAAACTGGATTGAAAAGAGGGTTTTTCTTTGTCGAAGGAGTGTCGTGGAATTCGGAATTAGTCGGAATATATGTGGGATTATTGGGATATATACCAGTAAAATGTTCTAGCAAGGGCAGTTCATAGAGAGTGTTATACTTACAATATAGATCACCTCACTTGGATAACGGTCAGTGGTTCTGCTTTCAAAATGGCTTTTTGGTGTAAGCGATGCTTGGATAAGCTACCCTTTTTGAGGCAGTATGCACCGTAACTATGAAAATATATATATATGTTGCTGTCGTTTCTGTAAACAGAAGAACTGGGAAATGCAAAGCTGTTGATGTGCCATATCCAGGTCTGGCTAACTGAATTAATATGTATTGGGCGTGTGTAATACTCATGTCGGGTTTTTCATTAAATTCAACATTTATTTATTATATGTAAATCAATTATTAATCGATTATGTATTGGCCATTTTGTCCAACTACTATTGCTCATCTTTCGGCAAGTTTCAGTATTCCGTGCTCGAAGAACTACTGATCCTTATGGGCATCCTTAGTTCTTGGTTTTTGACAGCCTAATCAAGATCGAATATTTCAACACTCAAAGAGTTTTAATAAGACCGAAACAAGTGGTAGTTTGATTGTGCAAGCTCGGGGATATAGGGTGAATGCAACATCACTTCTTAATTCAGCTCTAACAATTTTTACCGGGCCATCAAAAATGTATGAGGTCAAGCGTTGTCATGGTGTAATTTGACACCTTTTTGATTGGCTAGTCCGTGGAGCTTCTTTTTGATTTCTTTGTCCAATTCGGATAGCCGACGAAAGTATACATCCGAATTAATGGTTCGATTTCGTTACAGCAGCTCAAAGTGAACGATACCTCTCCAATTCCACAAAACGGACGGAATCACTTTTCTCTGGTGATTATCGGCATTTGATGTGATTTGACGTTATTGTAAACAACCCATTTTTCACCGTTATGATGAATCGCAAATATTGATGCTATTAGAAGATTCAAATTTTTCAAATAATTACTATATGTTTGACCTTCAAGTCTCATCACCCATTTAAAATTGAGGCTAAGGTCACCTATAGAAAAAAACCGACATGGCCTTTGCACACACTCATTTTCATTTCGAATGGCACGAGTATTCCATGCCACAGTATTAGGAGACTTGGCCCGGTTTTTTTTGTTGGTATAGAGATACCTAACAGCTAATTCTGTGATTACAATAAAATGTTTTACTTTAGTTATAGATGTTCGAGTTATGGAAATCCGACTGAAGTTAGAAATTTCACTATGAATTTTGATCCTTCCACTCGTCAATTCTTGATTTGCCAACAAACACTGACTACGCTGTTTCTCAGTCTCATTGACGATACGATCATGTTATTGCCTTTCTGCGCATATTCCCACTAATATTTTGATTTCGACATTTAAATTGATTTTATCGTTTTTAATTAAACTTTTTTTATTAGTTTACTTGTACATACTTTCGATTTTAAAATTGGACATACTTTTCAATGTCAAACTGATGAAGCAATATTGATTTTATTTAAAAAAATTTGATTGAATTTCCCGACTTTCCCGGTATACTTAATTAATGTAATTTAATTTTTCTTAATTTTACTTCCTGTAATAACCTTCTACAAAGTATTAGAAAAACTTAAAATGAAAGATGAAGAATTGGTAAGTCGTTCTCAATTTATGGCGTGACTAAGGGAGTTAGGGATCAATTTTTATCTATTTAGATTTATTTATTATCATTGAATATATTCCCGTTTTACCTGCGTCCATTTATTCATGCAAACCAACATCAATATGTTACACTACATAAGTTGAACACACAACCACTCTGTAGAGTACAGAAAATATGTTGCACCGACTTGTTAGAAAAATATGTCTTCGGTATTGATGTCATCCAGAATACGTAAAAAATCTTTTATCATAGTTCGATACCGCTCTCCATTGAAATTACGAACCAAAAAATTTAACCAAAAAATTGAAAAATTACGGACCAATGATACAGTTTCATTTTTGGGAATTAAAGGTACTTCCAATATCTGCTGTCGATCTAAAAATGCCCGGTTTTTTTTTTCGGATTAATCTCTTATTTATTAACCAGTTGGGATTGTTAAATTTTTAGTAGCTTTGGAATATATACAAATAATTTATTTCATGGTTCTCATTTACCAGTAAAATAATTAATTTACCTAGTATAGAATTACAGTTAAAAGTAATAGTAAAATAGACTAACGCCACGTTCATGCATTTTGCTACGCAAGAGAAATAGTTTTTTCCGACAAATTCACGTATCAGAAAATTTGTATATAAGCATGAAGACTAAGCTAAAATTGGTGCTTAAATTACTATACGCTAAGAGAGACTAGGCAAACTTAGTAGTAATAGTAACTAAAGTAAAAGTGTTCGCGGTTTTTGGAATAGCGTTTTTAACATCTAACGCATTTAAAAACTAAAGTTTAAGCTATATAGAAATACATCTATCAAAATATAATTTAGGCGTTAATTTTCTTGTTCATTGTTCCATAGCAGTTCGTATTCTAGTTATCGTTATGTTACTAATTTGAATTTTACTTCTGCAATGACCTTAAATTAGCAAGTCACCTGGTCTTGTCCAGCGGGGCCTATCATGGTATCCACCCCTTTGCGTACGTGGTCAGAATGCAACAGAAAAAGAAAAACTTATGGTTAGACAATTCGCCCTAATTATGGAAATGATCACTTTGTATTAATATCGGAATTGTTGCATTTGGTCGTGTAAAGGTTTAAACTAAGCTATTTTGTTGAGTGGTATCTCCTCTGTTGGATGTACTTGATCCTTTGGTTCCAGTGTACGTGTTCGGCAACATTTGGTTTTAATGCCGCCGATGTCCTTGCGGCAGATGAGCCCGATAATTATGCCTATGACAGCAAGTACCATGATGGATATGAGAAATGTGTTGATGGCCTCCGGTGAGATAGACACCTGATATGGTTTCTCGGTTTCTGTACCTTTAACGCCATCATTATCCGCTCTGTCATCTAATATGCCCGCATGCAATATTTTCGAGCCGCCACCGCCGCCAACTTGTGTGAAATTCGAGCTATAATCGCTTCCGTCTGATGCCATTTTGTTGGTTTTTTATTATGCGTGTTTTTCGTTGTTGTTTGCGGCGCTTTTGTAGCCCCTGCTGTTGCTTTCGACGGCGTTGTTGATTCCTCTAAATCCTTGACACGCTGGAACGGCGGGTCTGTAGCGAATATGAGGTTCTCTTTAAATTATGTGCCTAAGACAAGCTCAAAGCAGCTAATATCAAAGTGCCTGAAACTAATGTTATCAATAGATTTCAGCAGGTTGCACAGCTCTTGAATGCTGCTCGGATCCAACTCTGGCAACTTCAATTTGAAGAGGTTTCGCAGCGTCGTAAAAGCTCGCGTATTGATTTTCTGGTTAAAGTTGTTGTGGTGTAAACGCAGTGTAGTGAGACTGCTCAGGTTGGCGAATGATTGATTGTAGAGTTGTGTCCAGCTGCAATTGCTACACGTAAGCTCCAGCAGACTAGGTTAATTCAGAAAGGAACCATCTTCACGAAGTGTAATTGAGTTGTTGCTCAAGTCGAGCAATCTCAAATCGGTCGCATATTCGAAAGTGTCGAGAGGGATTTGTGTTAGTCGGTTATTGGCCAACCGCAGACGCTGCAAGCGCACGAGGCCAGTGAAGATCTCCTAATCTATTGTGCTTAATTGATTCGAGCTCAAGTTGATCTCGATAACTCTGCTGCAATTGGCAAAATCATCGGAATGTAACGCAGTAATTGCGTTATGACTTAAATCTATGATTAACGCAGTGCGTGGCAAGTCGTGCGGCACCTCCGCAAGACGCCCATGCGTGCACTGCACGTATTTGTAATCCTCACGGCAAATGCAGGCGCGCGGACAATTCGGTTCGAGAACGTGATTACTGCGGCGTGGTATATGAAAAATCGGTCTAAACGTTGTCGTAGTCGTCAGTCTATTTTCTGTTGTCTTCGGCTCATTTTGTGTATTCCCGGCCTCCGTCTGATCATCGTAGTAGTCATCATCGTAATTGTAATCATCTTCACTGCTCAACGCTGTATGGCTATGATTTTTGACAGACGAGCCATGTGTATGGCAGACACTGAAGCTGAGTATTAAGATCAATAGCAATCCGAATTTGTAATAAATATGCATTTTCTTTCACTTTCTGTCTGTTAATCACTCTAATGACTAATTTTATAATATATGCTTTACTTTCAAGCGTTTTCCTTGCTATATTTTCATTCAAGATTTTTTCTCACGTCATATTTTTAGCTATGTGTTTTTTACATTACGCGAGGTCTGAAATTTACGCGTAGTCATGTGTTTTTACTAGTAACACTTTTTATATATATTTTATTATTGTTGGTATTTTATGTGTCTTCCCTTCTCACTGAAGATGATTTTGACGCAAAAATGTCACTTCACTTGCTGCAATAACTGAATTTTGAAGTTAGGACTTCCCTTTTGGAAAAATAGTTATAATTTATTATATATATATATTGATATTTATTTAGAACGTAATTTGTTTAATTTGCAAAAGAATTTACGTTAATACAAGATTGTGTTTAATATTAAACTTATGAATAATGTGAATGAATGAATAATGTGTATGTGTATCGCGGTATTTTCCACTTCTTGTGGAGATAAAATTTCTTAGTAACATACTTGTAAGTTTGCCTAACCTCGTTCTCTTGAAATTGCAGCTTAAGAACCAGTGAAACAAATTACCTGAATGAGGCCTATCAATTTTATGCGGCTATACGTGGCAGAGCGTATTATTCGCGTGCTATCAAAGAAGACCGACCTGATTTAATGGTGAAAAAACTACGTTACTATGCACGTTTTATAGTCGTGTGTTTGCTGCTAAAGAAGATGAAATTGGTGCGTGAACTGGTGACAGAGTTGGAGAAACAGATACAGGAATACACCACAACGTAAACATTGCTTTAGATAATTACATATATAATGACCTATTTCAAGGATCGTACTCTTCAATTTAAATTGGCTGCCCACTCTTTTCTCTTCCCTACTCTGCGCTGTTTACTAGCAGTTACGAGCCGGAAGATCATTTGGAATGGTCGCTGGTGCTGGAGGAAATCAAAGGTTTTATTAAAGCTGAAGCTGCAGTGGCTGTCCTACATGCGGATTCGAATCCGATAATACTTTCACACAGGTAAGGGCTCCGAATGTGACCTATTTTCTTACGAAAAACTTGCTGCCCGTGCTTTCTTTTTCGAAGGAAATGAAGTTGTCTATTGTTGCTCTTGTTACTGTTTTTGTTACTACTAATAATTTCAACTTAACTTTCCTTTTGGGAGGCATACTGATTTTTTTATGATTTCTATCTTTTTTGGTTTGCAAAAATATATATTTATATCTCCTAAATCTCTATCTCTCTCTTGTTAAGATTGTGCTTATCACAGAAGACTTGAACCACAAATATTCACTTAACCATTAAATTTGGCATTGCATGAATAACACACACGAAAACCCTACATACACATTTAAGTTCATTTAATTATTTGTATATATTAATCATATTAGTATTAAGTAAACTTAAGACTTAAGCGAGAGCTTAGATGGAATATGGTATATAATAGCAATTTTATTTACAATTTGTGAGAATTTGTACTTGAAGTATAATAAAGAGCTGTACATCTTAGTAGATCTTTATATTTTGTTGTAAATATTATATCATATTTTAGAATGCACTATTGTCATTAATGTTGCATAGTAGTGAGATCGGGTTTTGCATTTTTTAATTTCACATTTTGTGAATGCCTTAATGGAAGACAAGTAGTTAGGATATATTCAATGTTGATGGCGAGTGGTTCTTGACAATTGTGGCATTCGTTCGGAATATTTTTTTTTCTAAATAGTGCTCAATTTCGAATTTTTAAGTCGGGTCAGGAGATTTGCGCGGTGCGTGAACGCTGCCAGGGTGTCGGAAGATTCCATAATTCCTTTTGGCTCTGCATAAGATTTTGTTTAAAGAAATGGTCTTTGTCTTTTTTGTTATTACTGTCTTTTTTGTTATTATTTGTCTTATTACTGATGTTTCAGTAGTAATGGCGATGTATTACTATTGCTGGTTGCAGATCCAAATGTTTAGGTGAAACGGCAATTTGAGTTTATTTCTTTGTTGTTGAGGAAATGGTTCGGTAGATTATAGGATTGGTGTTGTTTCTTTCTTCTTCTCAAATATATTTCATTTAATAATTTTCTAATATATACACCTTCTTTCACAGCAAGCGAAAGAGCCATATATTCAGCTTCGGTACTGGTTAAGGCTACTGACGATTGCTTCTTGCTCTCCCATGAGAACACACAGCCACCAAGCATGAACGCGTATCCTGTAAAAGATTTCCTACCGGTTGAATCGCCACACCAGTCAGCGTTGATGCCCAAAAAATGACTAATAGGGCCTTTGTCGACTATCTGGAATGAATTAGAAATTTTTTGTTTGATTTTATTAAGCTCGACTTTATCCGAACTGGCCACTAATATATCATCCACATATACAGTCACGATGTTAATATTGTTGTCTTCATTCCTTGTTCACACATGGTTCACTTTTGCATGGTGTGAAACCAATTTTTTTGAGCATCGTGTCCAGTGTCATGTTCCATATTCTACCGGATTGATTTAGCCCGTATAATGATTTCTTCAGCTTCAGGACTTTGTTGCCAGGGACTTCAAAAATATTTGGTTGCTTCATATAAACGTCATCAATTAGTTGACCAGCTGATGCCCGTACAACTCCATCTCCGCTGCCAACGCCAATACCATTCGAATTGTAGAGTATCTTACTACAGGTGAAAACGTCTCCTCATAGTTTAAACCAAACGTGAACAGCCTTTGACAACTAGCCTTGCTTTATACCGCTCCATTTCGCCTTTGCTGTTCTTTTTCAGTGTAAATACCTAACGATTTCCAATGGCCTTGTGATTACGAGAAGGGTCCACAAGCTCCCACGTATAATATTCGATGAGTGCATTAAATTCATTTTGCATTGCGTTCCTCCACTCATCTGCTTGATTGCCAGACAATGCCTATTCGACCGTTTGCGGCTCCATGACATTACTCCTCATTAAATTCACGGCATTGTATTGTTTTTTAGGTCTACCCCGTAATCCTGTCTTAACCTTTCTTGGACGCCCTGGTCCTCGTCTCGGTTTAACCTCTTGCTGCTCTCTTCAACTGAATCTGACTCGACATTCTCAGTCCATTTTCAGCATGTTCATCTGTTATGTATGTACTGCTTTTCAGGTAAATCTTCGTTTGTCAGCATACAGCGAGCCATTGTCACCAGCGTTCGGTTGAACCTCTAAGCAATTCCATTCCACTCCCCATGTTGGGGAGTATGGGGATCGGATAATTGACGAACAATACCATTACCTTTTAGATACTTATCAAATTCCTTATTAATGTATTTCGTGCCATTATCGGTGCGCAGAATTTTTATTTTGCAACATGTTTGTCGCTCAGCCATGTTTTTGTAAGTTGTTGTAATGTATGTTTAAAGCTTAATTTTTCTGCTTCATAAAATAAACATTTACAAAACGCGTTTTGTCGTCGATCATCGTAATAAAATACCGCAGCCCCCACGATTTTGGATTTATTGAACCACATACGTCACTGTGAATTAGTTGTAGCTTTTTTAATGTTTTGGTTTCGGACGCTTTAAACGGTTTTATGCTGCACTTGCTTTTTAAACAAACGGTAAAATCAATTGGTTTGCACGCTGTGCTAAACTTTAAACCACGCACTAGTTCTTTGTTTTTAAACTCCCCTAGGTATTTTTAATTTAAGTGTCCGTATCTCTTATGCCACTCAAATATTTCTTCATAAGAGTTTTCGGCATGGTACAATTTACCTGTTAGTTCAAGTTCGCACATAAATAGATCACTTGATTGTTTTGAAAATAACATTTTATGATCGTTTTCATCGAACACATTAGCTATGCCTTTCTCAAACACTACTTTGCACCAACTGTTCATCGCTTTGCTTACTGAAATAAAGTTGCATTGAAGTTGAGGTACAAATAAAACATTTTTCAGCTTAATAGTGTATATTTTTGATTTAATTAAAATATCACCACGTCCAGTTGCTACTATATATTAATTTCCAGCAAGCAAAATTTTGCTATTGTACTGTTCTAACTGTACGAAAAGCTCACGCACTCCACACATGTGTGACGTTGCTTCATTGTCCAAACACCACTTGGTTTTATCAAGCGTTGTTCTCTCATTTGCGTTGAAGATTGCGAAAAAAGACTTAGCTGTCTCTTCTTGCTCTGCTCCTCTCGATCCGTTAGTTGCGCTTAAAACTTTTTGTCTCTCATATTTCGGCGATCCGCTGCGTAATGTCCCCTGCGACCACAATTATAACACTTGAAGTAACCGTTTTTTCTCCTTACGCCTTTGTTTCTGTCGGCGCCGTTATTCTTGCTGTAATCCACACTTTCCGAATTTTTATGCATTTTGTTGTTGTTTTGCCGAATAACAAATGCTTGTCCCGTTTCTATTGAATTTAACAAGTCTTTACTTTTTCTGCTTTCACTCTCCTCGATAAGTTTCACTTTGAGGGAATTCAACTGTGGCAAATCGTCGCGAGATTCTAATGCAACAACAAAATTTTCGTAAGACACAGGCAAACTAGCAAGAAGCATAATGAACAATTCTTCTTGCAAGGTAATACCCAATTCGCTGAGTTGTTCAATGATTCCACTGAAATCCGAAATATATTGCTGCATACTGTCACCTTCCGTCATTCGCATATGAATCAATTTTGTGAATAGTGACACCTTCCTCACAGGTCCAGATGGTTGATGGATTTCCTTTAGTGCTAACCAAGCTCCTAAGACAGTGCGATATATACTTTTTGATATGGTTAATTTGGTTGTGTTTAACAGACAACGTTAAAACTGCCAACGCCTTCTCGTTAGCCGAAGTCCAAGCAGCACACGCTTCAACTTCATCTGCTGGTGGCTTAGGATTGTCTATTATTGGTCACAGCTCTTGATGGAACAACACGCTTCTCATTTGATTACACCACGTATTATAATTGGTCTCATCCAATTTTTCTATATTGTATAGCGCACTCATATTCACTTTTTTTTTAAAATTTATTTTTATACTTTAACCCTAGACCTATATTATGGGCCCATAACCTGTTGAGGAAGTATTTGACTTGCTAGGTAAGAAAGAATACAAAAAAATTCAGATTTTACATTAAAAGTAGTTAACATTAGTGCATTTCAAAACAGGTTCATATTATTACATATGTTATTAATATTACATTTTACTCATTACATTTCAACACAAAGAGTATGAAATATATAAAGGTTACATTTCTCTCTTAAAAAATGCCCGGAGAGGGATAACCGGCCCTAATAACTTATGTTAAGTTTTCTGTAGTTGTACAGATTTCTTGTCTGTTCAACTTACGCGGGGTAGAATACTCTGTTGGTTTGCAAAAGCTAAACAGCAAGCAAATGGCCGGTTGTCGAAATGCCGTAAAAGGAGAAAATATTCAAGGATAAGTAAATTATAAAAAACACAAGAATGATATAATAAAAACAAAAATCAGAGACATTGTCTTCTTTCTTTGATTGTTTTAAAATTCTTTGTTTGCCAGATGTTCGAAAATATTAAGCAAATTGTGTTAATTTTTCTTTAATTTTAAACTACAAACCAAATCGAGTACATATTAGCCCATATTCGTCTATATCCATTTATATGAAATAAATGAAAATACCAGGCGGCCAGGAAAGAAAGTAGGCATGATCACAAAGTAAAATCATACAAAAATATTCCAAGTGATATACACAATAAGAAACCAATACAATCTTATACATGCACTATACCTACACATCAAGGTCACTCACACAATGGCAAGTTTTGATTTTTGACTTCAACTCCTTGAAGACAATTTTCGGTTGTGGCAGAAAACAAAATCCTTTTCAAGAGTAAGTACACTGAATGCACATTTATTGAACAGCCAAAGAAACCCAAGTGAAATTTCTAACTACCGTCGAATTTCCATAGGTCGAAATTTTGTAAGTCGAATATCTCCATGACTCGAATTGAGTGCGTTTATAGCGAAAAATCAATACAATATGTCTTCCATAACTCGAATATCCTCATAACTCGAAATTTTGTTATGCATTATGGTGATTCGAGATTTGGATGTTTGACTGTACGAGGAATACGCACAGTATATAGCAACGAAAACAGTGAAGTTCGAGTCTCAAACGCGCAAAGAAAATTTCGTCATCCTTACTTTTTGTTGTGTTCTTTATTCTTCTTTCCTTGTGATCGACAAAAAATAAAAAAACAAATGGTCTAGACTTTGTTGTTGTGTGAGCGTAGGCAAATTTATTTTCTTATCTTTTTTATGTTCGGGTTAACGCAGCTGCTTGGGTTTTGGTTTTCTGTCACTATTCACTTGGACATTCGCTGCCTTCTTTCCTTGTCCTCCCTTATAATTAGCCAATAAGAGAAAAACAAATGTCACACGTTTTGTTGTTGCGTTGCGAAAGCACAATTTATTTATTTCTTTCCTCATATTGGCAGAAGCGCATCTGGTTTGATTTCGTTTTCGTATTGGACACTTGCTGGTTCTTGCTGTTTTTTCTGCTTCGATGGCAGTAAAGGTAGAATTAGCTTTATTCAACTTCAATTTTTCGACATACCTAGCACAAAAAAAGTGCTTTATTATTTATTACGTACTACATGAATTCTAAATCATTATGCATTCACTGCATAGAGTTCCTGCTTGAAGCGCTAACGCAAGCTGGCACCTAATATGTTTTCACCGACTACTTTTGGCCTATCAACTATTTATCACCTATCCATTTATACCAAAATATAACAAAAAAAAACCTGGGATTACTTTACCCACCATGGAAAGAAATCCAAGTCAACACAATCAGCACCTGCGCCGAACCAATACATGTTCCTTTTTCGCTATCATTAACACAGCAATATCAATACATCAAAATACAAATGGGTGATGGCAATTAAAACAACAAACACAAAGGTGATATACAGAAATTCCTTTTCATGGTAATTCGCGCTAAGAACACAAAATGAAGGAAGACACAGCAAGAAAGGGAAACAGCGCTTGCTTGGATTTCACAACAGAACCCACCTTCTAATATTGCTGTTTGCCTGGTTATCCAGTTCAGTAGTTAGCACAATGAGGTTGCTACACAGCGGCCAGCGCTGGTTCTTCGATGTTGATAGCAGCTAAATAACATAAGCTATCAGCGCCGATCTCGCAGATAAAAAAAGTCAAAAGCTATTGAGGGAAATGTAACCTCTATATGAATGTATACTCTTTGCAGCATTGTGTCGCGCTTGGTCAAAGCATTGCCATGCATTTATATACTACATAACATATGTATGTGCGTTTGTTCATTATTTATTGCGTAGCGTGAAGAATAAAAGTGATCGTTAGTTTTTTTTTGTGTTTATTGCGCTATCGCGATGATTACAGCGTTTCGAAGTCGAATACATTTGGTTAGATCATTTCGGTTAAGAGGTTGGTCATTAAGTGAGAGTTGATAGTTGTAAAGTGAATGTTTTGGCTTAATTGATTTGCAGTATTGATTTCTATTATACCGAAGATGTTTATGTTTGTTCTGATAATGGTATTGCTAAATAATTTACCAGCTCCAAATGCACAGCTTTCATAGCGAAGCATACGAATAGACATATGTAATACTTTACCGGCTGGCTATTGCGCTCATCCGACTTGTAAAGGTAGGGCCCACAAAAATTCACGCCTGCTTTGTAAAACGCAGGCTGAGGCCTTACGCGCTATGCCGCCAAACTGCCCATGCTGCATCAACGCCGGTTTTGCACGAAAACATCTTATACACTTGTTTACAACATTACCAACAGCCTTCCGTCCGCCATTGGGCCAAAACTTTTTATGCAATAGCCTCTGATGATAATCAACTCTTTGTCACTGGGTGATCTATCGGCAGTACGATAGGATGCTTTTCATTTCCAATCGACCACCAACGCGCAATACTCGAACTTTGTCGATAAACGGGTTTAAAGATGCGACTCTGCTAGAGCGACCGATTTTTCCTTTAGCCTCAAACTCGATGTATTATATAAATTAGTCCCAGCTTCTATTTGCAGCATACAGTAATCTGCGATTCTTGACGTTACGCTCAAAATATTGCGCTTTCTCTAAAGAGAGCGTGGACAAAATTTGCAAGATTTTTGCCATCCATACTCGTCTTTTTGCAAGAATGTCGGTCCGTGCTTCCATAATACAGACTCTTTAAGCTCTCTGGGAAGTGCACCCTTCAATAATATATTAGCAGAATTGTGCTCCGTTTGCACATGCCTCCAAGCCATGCCATGCGCCATTTCCTGGATACTGCTAATACGATTTGCAACAAAAATATTATAATTAGCAGCAACATCATTCAACCAGGAAATCACTACTCTTGAATCCGACCAACAGATTTAATCTCCACTAAAAGCTTGCATCTCAAAAATAGACTTCATTAACTCAGCCAACAACATTGCAGCGCTCAATTCCAACTTAGGTACGGTAAGCGTCTTCAATTGAGCTACTCGCGACTTTAAGCAGAATAGGACACATTCGACCTTCCTTATACGCACATAATCGAACACTCCATAAGCCTTTGTGCTAGCATGACAAAATCCATGTATTTGTAAATCTGAACAATCCAGTCCAACGAACCGAGGGAAACGAATGCTGCTGACTGTATTCAAATCTGAACATAATTGATTCCAAGTAGAGTGTAACGACTGTGGCACACTTTTATCCCACGCCAACTTTTGTTTCCAACACATGGCGTCTGGTGACACGGTCGGTAACCGCAGTTGAAGCCAATGAAAACAGAAAATTATCCTCCTTTGGGTCACATATCAGTCCCAGAGTTTTTGTGCAATCACTGCCATCACTGAATGCTATCGCTTCCTCCCTGCTTGATTCTTCAACTGCTTGTAAGACTCGCTCGTTATTTGAACACCACTTTCTGAGCACGAACTTTCCTCGTAAAAGCAGTGCTTTTGTTAGCGATATGATTTCTAGAACTTCATCTTCCGTACTTACGCGCGAGGTGAGATCATCAACATAGAAGTTGCGCAATACTATCTTCGAGCAAAGAGGAAAGTCATATGCTTCGTCCATAGCTGCCTGCCGCATCGCCCCAATGGGCAAAAATGCCGCCGGCTTTGTACCATAAGTCACGGTGTCGAATCGATAAATTTGTAGTGAGTCGTCAGGATGTTCCCTCCATACGATACACTGCAAAAAAAAATCCAGCCCTTCCATCAGCACACAGCGATACATATTGTATATGTCCGCGATAATGGCAATCCTGTGGGATGGAAAGCGCAAAAGTCTCAACTAACTTCGGGACCTGACATCAGCATATCGTTAAGTGAATAACCTGTAGACGATGTGGCTGACGCGTCAAGTACCACACGCAATTTAGTCGTAGTACATAGACATAGTAGGTACGCAATGACCACACACTGATCTCACATGGGGCAGGCCCAAGTGGCATCAAAATTCACCCAGTCACATAGACTGGGCTCAGCTGGTGTTAATTGTTAAGTTCTTTGGTGAACATGCGATACCAAAGCTAATGTCTACGTGCTAAATATTTGGCTACAGATAAAAACATCATCAGCCTCTAATAAACATGCAATATTAAACTAAAACTAAGACTTAATTTAGAATTCAATACCTAAAATGATATAGACAATTCAAACAAAAATTTAGATTACAGGTTTAGAAAGTAAGATATGCATTAATTCAATTAAGCCAATAATGTAGAGGTGGAAATTTCTGAGTTTAGAAAATCACGGCGAAGCAAAGTCTCAACGAAAACAATAATGACAGAACTGATAGAAAAACTTCTAAGATAAAATGATGGAAGGCTTTAGCCTAGCCTTCTAATACTTTGAAAGTGTAGTGGAAGAAGCAGAAGGTGAAACTGAAGCAGTGACTGGTAAAGTTACCTGCGAAAGCCTAGTTTTTTTCTTAGGAATAAACTCATGGGCCACCATATGTGCAAGCCAGAAATTAGAGCCACAAATGACAGAAAATACTTCAATACCAACTGAAAGCTTAAAAGAAGAGCCTTCTCTAGGGCTAGAAAAATTAAACTTATGAATATTAAAATTCGAAGTGTTGCATGCTTTTGATGATATATAGCGTGCAACGTCGTCACAGGTTGTCTCCTTATCCAACCTGGAAATAAAAATATGTTTACGAGGATCCAGCACCTTCAAAATACATGGCACTGGAGTAGAGGCAGTATTGGACTGTGAAGAACTCTTAGGGGGTGACAAAGTACGGGAGGAGTTAGAGACTTTAGTAGAAGATGAAGCAGAAGTTACAGTAGTAGGACAGGGAGTAGAGCAAGATGAACAATTAGTGGAGGGAAAGTTGAAAGCGACAGATGAAGTGGTAGTAGAGGGGATATTGGTAGAAGGAGCTACTGGAATTCGAGCGGTATGGGATGATTCATTAGATATTGAAGAAAGTACAGAAGAATAAGTGGGTAAAGGTTGGGAAGAAGTGGAACAAGTTGGAGAAGTTGAAGCTGAAGTCACAGTAGTAAGACATGGAATAGAGGAAGTCGAACAAGTAGTGGAGGGAAAGTTAAAGGCGATAAATGAAGAAGTAGTAGATGAGATAGTGGTTAACGGAGCTACCGGAATTTGAGCGGGATGGGACGATGGGGTGGATATGGAAGAAAGTACAGAAGAGTGACTGGGTAAAGGTTGGGAAGAAGAAGAACAAGTTGAATAAGTTGAAGATGAAGTCACAGAAGTAGGACAAGGAATCGAGGAAGACGAACAAGTAGTGGATGGAAAGTTAAAAGCGACAGATGAAGAAATAGTAGAAGGCATAATGGTTGAGGGAGATAAAGGAATTGGAGTAGGATGGGGCGGTTGGGTAGAAGTAGAATAAAGTACATAAGAGTAAGTGGGTAAAAGTTGGGAAGAAGTAGAACAAGTTGGAGGGGAAAGACAAGAAGGGGGTTTAGGAGACGAAAAAGAAATAAGTGGTGCTGCGGTAGGCACAAGATTGTAAGGGGATAATGGCGGCAGTTGTACTGCATTAGGCGTTGGAGTCGAGTCGAAAGAGTACTCCAAAAACATTTTTGACCCAGCATTAAACTCTGAGGTGAGCTCAGTGAATAGTTTCTTAAGTTTTTGGTATTTAATTCGCATACGGTGGTACATAAATGAGAAGTCCCCCTGGCGATTAAAGCAGGTGGGGCACGTCCACCTGATGCCACCACATGCAGGTTTAGCCGTACCGTAAAGTCGGTCATAGTCGCCACCAGTCAACCCAGCACAATTAAGGTGGGCGATGTTATCGCACATTTAACAAGAGACACCTCTAAGCTTATCACTATTAAAGTTGTCCTTGTTGGTGCAAGCCCGAATACAGCAATTCATTTTGCGCGAAGTATAGATACAAGATATTAAATAAAATAAAAGCAAAATAAGATAAATAAGAAAGAAAAAAATAAAAATAAGTGAAAAAGAAGTAAATAAAAAGAAAAAATAATAATAATAATAATAATAATAAAATAAAAAAAAATAAAAATAAAAATTAAAAATTAAAAAAAAAAATAAAATTAAAATTAAAAGATAAAAAAAAAGGAAGGATAAAAAAAGAGGAAATACAGTTATTTAAAAATAATAACTACTGTATAGAGAGCAAGAAGGAAACAGAAAAAGACTAAAATAGCAAAAACTATTTTAAAGGGAGAGCAAAGCAGGAAAAAATACAGATTGAACTCAATACACAGGAAAGGCAAATTTAATCGTTGTACTTGCCAAACATAATTAAACATTGATAAGTACAAAATTTATACGGGTGAAATGAGCCATACACCACAAATATATGCACTTATAAATTCACTTAACACCGGAAAGAAAATAAATATTAGTAACGATAAACGACAATAGACAAATTAATTGCCAAATGCTAATCAAAATCAAAATGCGGAGCAGAATCAAAACACGTCTGTTAAGCACAAGCTACTGATAGTTGAGTTTTGACGCCGCTGCTGCTGTGTTGGCTTTGCTTTTACTTGCTTATGGCAATTTGATTATGTCCACTGTCTATTTAATCCCACTACCCTTTGTGGGGTAACATTTTTTTTTTTCAGAGGTGTCACAGAGAACTGTCTCCTCAATTCCGATTTTAGGTGTCACAGAAAACTCTTTCGGTAGGATTCAAAACCTCCATAGTTTTGTTGGGATAATTGGTTATTTTAACGAATAAGAACAGCTTTTTAAATAAAACCAATGATACGAATGGATAGATTATTCTTTTTCAATGTAATCTCCATAAATTTTTTTTTTGAATAAATAATTCGTTTATTTAATTAATTTACCATTTTACAAACCGTCTAGTTAACCGTCTTAAGTAGGCCAACCCAATCGAGCATGACTTAATCAGCTTCATGTGCTTAAGGCCTCTGTATTATTTAATGAATGCTGAGTATTGTTGCTTCAATTGAAGCTGTTTAACAAATATTTTCTCTAATGTCCTCAGCCGATTTGCTGCTCGTGCATACGAATCACCTAGAGTACTCAAGTCAACCTTTATTGACAACCGGACGGGATACTCGCCAGTATCCAGTCGGCGAAAGCTAATCACAAAAAGCTTCTCTCAGTCTTTCTTCGATCTCTTGATGCCCAGTTGAGTGTGTCCTTCAATCTCCCAAAAGCGCTTCACTAGGTCGTGTGAAGCAGAATCAGAATCATGATCCAACGAATCGGCACGGGCAACTGCGCAACAAGAAACTTGCTTCACTGGACGACTAACATTTACAGAGACGATCCAACCTAACTTGGTTTTCTGGACAGTTGGCATACTTGGACCTAGCCGCAGCTATTCCAAGCACAACAGGTCGAAGAATAATCTGGCGAAGAATAATCTGATCCCTGCGGCCGATCAAACACGGCGTCGGCGAGGGTGAAATTCGCTGGTATATTTCACTGAACAGTTTGCTTCAGGTTGATTAGAAATGATTGTAGGAACGACGACAGCTGAACGAACGACGAGGTACTGTAATTTCCATCGGCTGATTCCAATGATATCATAATGTTCTCTTTCGCAATTATTTCCGACTGGCCGAAGCCCGAAATAATAGTTTTGGATTTGCCTTTTTTGACTTGCAATCGATTAGCTAGGCACGCTGTTACGCAATGAAGTTACGAAGCACAGTCAAGCAATGCTCTACATGGAAACAAAATTCCATTCCGACCTTTGACCATGACCACAGCAATGGCGAGAATAGTGACAGTATTCGTAGCATGGTTGCTGTTAAGCAATGTAGCAGGCTTGGAGTCAATGACAAGAGTGCTTTTAGCTTCGTTGCCAACCGGGCTTTCGATTCTTTCTTGAACCTGCTGATTTAAATGAAGCAATGAATGGTGCCTAGCAGAACACGGCCCGCACCAACTTGACTTGCAGTCTTTTACGAAATGGTCTTTTCCCAAGCAATTGATGCATAACTTCAGCCTTTTGGTCTCTTTGAGGAGAAGTGATGGCGATAAATATTGAAACAGTGGAAAATTACAACGGCATGATCGGCCTGACAAAGTACGCATCGCCTAGTAGAACTTGTGGCGATTTCTTAGCTAATAATTTTTTAGAATTCTCCTGGCTGCCTGGCGTACGTGTTGCCAAGGCCAATTCCACATTCTCCAACATCCGGGTTCGGCGCTCCAAGAAAGTTGTCATTAATTCCCATGACGGTAGGCCATGTACAGGTAATTCCTCTTCTCACTTTGCCTGCGTAGCGCCATCTGCCTTCTTGGCAATCAAATGGATGAGAAATCCGTCGAGTATTTTGTCTTTCATCGCGATAGTACTCAACGCTCGAAAATGTGAGCTGCCCTTGCTTTTTATGCCAAATAGCTGGCTAATATGCGCCTGAAATTGAATGCTTTTAATATCGAATCGCCTTTTCAATAAAGTTCGCTATTGCATAATTTTCTTGATATTCGTTTGGCATTGTGATTTCAATGACCAAACTGTACAAATTAGCAAAATGCAAACGAGCGATTGATGGAGAGAAAGAAAACGTACACAAGTGAAACTGTTGCGACGAGCGTGATGATGTACCGATAAGCGATGATGATGTAGCGGACGCACAACAACAATGCGTGGCAATCCGCACTACTGTTGTTGTTGTTGTCACCAAACGACCCAAGCGAGTCAATGCAGAACAACAAAGCAATTTACCGTTTTAGTACAACAGAGTTGATATTTTTAGAACAACAATAAAATACGTAATTCTGTAGACCTTTGCTAAAGTCACGAATAAAAGAAGTACATAGAGCTGAGCTTTATGTAATGATGAGAAAAGAAGTGTTGATTAAGCTATTAACTCCTAACAGGTATATTTTATCATATCAGATGTATTGTTATTGTCGTAAAAGGTCAATGGAAGATTGAAGGCCTATTTAGCTACGTTGTCTGCATCCTCATTACCTGGAATAAGTTATTCGAAGGGGGTTGGCAATTAAGATTTGTCTTATGGATGAAGGATAGAAACTTAAATATAATGCCGCATGAGGAGGCGCCTTTGGATTGGGAACCGTCTGTGGATATGAAAGTGTGGGAGGGAAAACTATTCTTCAGTTCTAAGAAGCGCTTTTGAAAAATTATTGGCAATGTAGAGGTTTTAGGAAATGATGCTAAACTTAAGTTGTGGCAAGAAGACTTAAAAGACCATGAATCTGCTGACTGTGCAAGCAAACGGTTTGGTAGGAGGTTCAAGTTAAATCATGTGAATTAGGGTATGTGTAGGGAAGAAAGCATTTTTGGTTTTCTTTTAGCTTTGCGAAGTTTGGCGAGGGGAGAAGCTAAGGTATAGTCATTGGCATAGAGTATAGATAACTTAGCTGTGATAAAGTTTATTCTAAGTTCTATGGCCATGAGATTACATTCAAAAATGAAATTACGAGTAGGAGTTGTCTGAATGCACCAAGAGCAATTGGTAAAGCGGCGTTGTATATATATGTTATTTTGTTAATAAAAGAATTAGGGGCGTTAGGACTGTTTGTAAATAATAATAGTAAGGTGCACTTACCCGTGGTTAGTACCCGCTCATTTGTAAATGCAGTGGTTGGCTCCGTAGCAGCGTGCGTCTATTCAGGGCTGGGCGGTTCGTGAACAGACTACCTTAACGATATTGATTAGAGTGGGCTGATTACAGTTGTATTTATTATTAGATAGACATTTAATAATATTCAGTCTATTGTATAGGGAGATAATGAGATCAGAAATATGTTCATTGCATTTGTAAGAGCTATTGAAAGTAATACCAATGATTTTAAGAGAAGACACATTAGTAATTGGGGCTAAAGGTGAAGAGAGGTTTAGAGGGCAGTATATCTTTTTACAAATATGTAGGTGTTTGCACTTAGTGTAAGTTCGGCGCCTGAGTATTCGCACTAGGATTGAATGTCATTAATAAGATGTTGAATATCAAGTGAAGTTTTTTTTTGTTCAGTTTTTGAAGATATGGTAATCGTCGGCAAAAGCGGAGAAATTGAATTGTTTGTGGGTGGATTTTGAGTTTGTTATAAGCAATGAGGAAGAGGATAACTGAGAGCCGAGAACCTTGGGGTATTCCATTATATTGTGGCATTACAGAGGACATATAATTGTCTAAGTCAACAGTCAGCTTCCTATTAGACATGAAGTTGAAAATGTAGTTTATAATATTTGAACCGACTTTCCAAAAACGTAGCTCGTCAATAACAGAATGGATACCGATTCTGTGAAATGATTTAGTGAAATCTAACGATAAGAAAGGTGAATTTTCGGGGAAAGAACAGAGGATATGTGGTAGTCTAAAGTAAGTAAAGAGTCAGCTATCGATTTGCCTTTTTGAAAACCGAATTGACGACTCTCGATTGATTTGTTTCGAGAAACAAACAACCATATATGATTTGTTATTATTTTATCAAGAGTTTCTTATCAGCAGGAGTTAAGGAGATACGGCGGTATGAATGCAGATTGGTTCTATTGGAGTTATGTTTAATGATAGGTATAATTTTGATTACTTTGTATTGTTGTGGTATGATTTCTTTATTGAAGATGCTATTGTAAAGGTTTATCAGTCGATTTTTAACGAAGAGGTGTATGTTTTTTAGCATAGGATACGAGACCCGATCAAGACTAGGGATTTTACCTTTCAATTTAAAGTGTTTTTTTATGTTATTGGAAGGTTGTGGAAAAATTAAGGTCATTAGAACTGTATGACCAATGTTTGGAGAATTTTTCTGTTATTTGTTGGTTATGAAGAAGAGAGTGTTGAGATGCAATGAATTAATTGGTGCGGTTTGTTCTGATATTAGACCAAATCTTGGCTGTATTTGAGGATGGGTTTATTTTAGCAGTTTGATGCACGTTTAGCAGTTCTAACTGCTCGTTTGAATAAATCACTCGCATTCTCGTACTGGAGAACGTTTTCAGTTGTAATGTTTCGTTTGAGGTTTGATCAATGGAGGTTTTTTTTAGTAATTGTCCCACCACATGACATTATATTTTTTACGGGCGTTTGGCTAAGATTGAAGAATGGAAATATTAGCGCTTTGGCATATAGTTTTCGTAAAATTCGCAGCCTCTTTATTTATGTTAGTACTTTTAGGTTTAGTAATGTGATTATTGTTTGTGGCTTCTAAGTATCGCGGCCAGTGAGTGAGTTAAGAATTGGACAGGGTTTTGGATGGTGGTGAACACGATTCAAAGAGTGAAGTTATTATAGGATAAGCCAAGAAACCTAGATTCAAGGAGTGGCAAAAGTAAGGTATATGTGGCTAAAAGTGTGATGGGTGCTAAAACAAGTTGGCGACCCATTGTTTAAAATAAGGAGGGAAGATTGGTTGAAAAATTTTAGTATAGTATTACCTCTATTGTTATTAGAAGATGACCCCAAAAGACAATGCCAACTATTAAAGTCACCAGTTATAAGAGTTGTAAAATTCTAGTTAGAGAAGACGTTGTGATGGATTTTTAGGGTAAACGATTTATTAGGAGGGATATAGGACCATAATATAGTAAATACTTTCCTCGAAAATATGCGAACGCCAACAGAATCAAAATCGTGATTTACTGAAATTAGTTCATGGCAGAAACGCTACATCGCCAGAGGCATTAGAGGAGGAAGTAAATGATTAGCATAGATAATTATTGGGTACTGGAATGTCAAGTTGTGAGGTGAGATGGGTTTCTTGGAGGGATATAATTTTAGGGGAATATTTTTTGATGAGCATTTGTAACTGATCGTAATTGTTAAAATAACAATTACAATTCCATTGCAAAATATTTAGGGTCATTAATATATATGGAAAAAAAAAATTAAATTAAAGTGAATAGGAATGTACCGTATGGTAATGTGATTATTTACGACAATAAGTTGATGTGGTCGGACTGCAATGAGTACTTTGATTAAGTTGTATTATGTACCAAAGCAAATTTGCAGCCCGGCCTGTGGGTGGGTCTCGGCGCGACTAACGGGGGAAACTATATCATAACTCTAGTATCATAAATCTCTCTCCCCAGTCATCCACGATGAGATCACAAATAAGGTTTATTGATAGGTTTATGTTATGTCGCCCATTTCTTCTAAATCAGAGTCTGAAGTTTCTTTTTTGTTTTGATTGTCGTTCTTACTCTTTTTGGCTCTTGTTGCTTTGATTCTAAGGTGAGTCTGTTTTGTTTTAGACATATTCTTAGGTAAGATTAGTTGACACAGCAAAGCCCATTTGTGCAGGTGTTCATTTCATTCGATTCTGTATGATGGATATGTCCCCAAACATTGCAAACCTTTTGGAATTTGCAAAATTTGAACGTGTGACCAAACTTAAGGCAGTTTGGTCACACGTAGCAACGGGTGTAGAGTGAGGGAACCCGGTCAATGTGAGTCACTTGTTAGCTTGCTTAGAGTTCTTAGTCTTTACTAGAAGGGTACCGTTTTTCTTGTTATTTACATAGGTCCACTACTCCGTCGCAAGTATGGTCAATTGTTTTCTTGATAATTAACGGTAAAAAAAAGACCAAAGAGAAATGAAGAACACTGATAAAGTCACAAAATGCAGATGTTTCGCGACAGACAACCGTTTACGACTAAGACCGTTTTGCGACTGTTCATTTCATTATGTTCTTAAACCCCCCTTTAAATGTTTTGAATTGCGAACAATAACAATCAATCAATTAGTCAATCTTATTACTCATACAAATATTCAATCAATCAGTCACCACCCATTACTGCGCCACATTCTCAATTCTTCTGTGAAAGCACGGGCCCCAACTATTCGACTTGTAGAATAGTACAATTGCACAAATTGATCTTCAGTGGTTCCGGTTCTAGGTTGTCGCCGCTAACGACGCCCCCATGTGAACGATCGCCCCACATGACGCTCAGTCTGCAGGAGATACTCATTGTCGGCTCAGCGTGCGAGCAGGCTAAGTTTTCCGAATTGACGATGGATATGTTTAGGTGAGTATTGATTACTCAACATTAAAATTATAATATGGTTAATTATATCGTTATTTACAACATTTCATTTCCAGAATGCTCCAAACACTGGAACGGGAGCCAACGGAGTCGACACACCCTTTGAGCGTTTCACATGGCGGCATACACGGGCACGATGCCAGTCCGGCCGCCGGTCGCATACCCTACGGCGTTCCAGGTTCTAAGGGTTACTTAGAAAATGGCCGTCATTATCGAGACAATCCTCATAAATATTTATTATACAAGCCTTCGATTAGTCAACTTCTGGTGTTTTTAGCTAGCGGATTTAAAGAATTGCCCCCAGGAGGCGCACTACTTTTATATATGTCAGCCGATGGTTGTTTCTCAACAACAAAGCATCCGGAAGATTGTACATATCATCGCCACTATATTATATAAACCTCTGATAACAAATTATTTCACAGATGGCTACGAACTGGGCGGCCTTGCGACAAGCGTCAAACGTGATGGCGTCGATGGTGGTGGCCTTGCGTGTCGAGGGAAATCCTACAAGGAGAACCATTGCCTCTATCCGGGCGATCTTTATCCGTTCACGCGGCGACCAATCTTCATCATCATAGACTCGGATAATTCATTTGTTTTTCAACACATACCACGCTATTTTGGTCAGCCTTTGGTTATATTAATGTCACCTCAAGATGTTCCTCCAGCATTTCAAGGTAAGTATCCTGTTTGTTCAATCTTCTGGTTGATCTCGTATTCTATTATATTTTTGATCTTTCAGCAGATGTGCAACATCACGGCTCACTCTTCACATTGTTCCTGCATTCCCCGCTTACAGCACTCTGCTACATCTGCAATGTCGGCGATGTACCCATTCATCACTGGGAACGCTGTCAGACATATGTGGATCGCTTCATAACGGAGGCATCGCGATTAGTAACGCGTTGTCGTATAGATGAAATCGAGCAGGGTATAGGTTTTATAGGTAGGGTTTGTTTATGATCATTTAAAAAAATTTTCCTTTGAGATGTATTCTTAATTAGCTTGATTACATTATGTGTTTCTTCATATGTAAGTCTGGTTATTTTACTCTCCCATATTCATACCATATATATACGTTTGCCCATACAAGCATAATAGGCCAAAATTAAACTCTTCTTTTGAAAAAATTTGTTTATCTAACTGCAAGTAATTCAAACGTAGGTTCAAACGTGTGAATCTCCCTTCTAGAAGCTTGTGGTCCGGATGCATTGCTTAGTAATGTTTCGTATTATGTATCTAATGTATACTACGTTTATATGGCAACTAAAAGTAGTTTAGATAAAATCACTTCGACTTCAAACGGACATACACACGGCAGTAAGTGCTTTAAGAGTAGTTCGCTTTTTAAACCCGACGTTAAGCAGGTCGCCATTCAGTTTGCCAGTTCGCCAGTCGCCATTGGTTTTGCGAATTAAATAATAAAAAATAATTTTAAATGTTATTGAAAATCAAGATAAGCCTTATATATATATTTATATATTTTTTATACAATATGTTTTTTTTTAAATAACTTATTCTGACGGGTAAGACATAACATGTTATGCGCTTGGTATCTCTGCACTAGTAAAAAAAGTTTTTACAAAATAAACAGAAAAAGAAACAATATAAGACCCACATATAAATACTTACAAATAAAGTGTTGTAAGGCAACCTGATTTTAGCTAAATTGCTATATTGTGAACTACACATATAAACGTAGTAATAAAGATTCAAATCACGTTGATCTAATGTGTATATAAAAACGATTTTGCTGATACATTCTATAAAAGACAAATATTCTTCTGAACCATAATAAACTACAGAGCTTACAATGCTTTTTTGGGCTAAATTAGAATACACAAGAAAATGTAGACACAAGAAAAAGCACTGGAAGGATGAGCGTCTTGTAAAGTGTAGTTTTCGTCTGTCGAGAGAGGGCTTTAGTATTCAGCTGCATACTAAGTCCGAGGTAACACCTGTTGGCAAGAGTTTGTTTTAGGTGTTGATCTCTAGGCTGACATTGATGTTGTTCGTTACCGCGGTGTCTTACGTATACGAATGGAATCTAACGCGACCTGTAAAAGCTAGCCAACCCTTGTGTACGGTACTTCCGCTGAAATACAAATTTCACAATAACACCGCAATTCTAAAAGATTACAATAGCTAAATTCTAAAAGTTTTCGTCGAAAAGCTCAAGAAACTAGAGTGGCTCCTCCGCCCTTCGAACAAGTTATCCTTAACTAATAAAAGGCTCATCTATCTCCAAGGGCTGGCACCTGCTTGGCGTTACGCCATACAAATTTGGACGCCCCTTGGTACGTCCGCAACATCACGCTGCACAGGGAAGTCTCCCTGCCAACTGTTATGGAGGTGATTAATAGTCACAGCTGCCGCTATCACCCCAGATTTTTGTCGCAATCCGCTGGCGTCCTCCTTCAACCATATCTCAACAAGGTGTAGACTAAAGAGGCTACACCCGCATGCGATAAATGCTATATTTTAATTTAAAAAAAAAAAGTCACTAAGAACATGTTTAAAATTTTTAATTAATCTTTAATTACTTTAAAAATATTCTTTTCACACAGATTCCTCGTATGTACAATTCTTCGGTGATGATTTTCTGCGTACATTGATCTTACGTTTTGTATTCTGTGATGTCGTACTGCGATTGCATCGAGGCTTTCGCGGCCGTCATATGCGACCCCGTTGCGAACCACCATTGCCATCCAATGAGTTACTCGAGCACCCATCATTGTCGCACATCGTATTTCAGTTGGCGTCGGCACTCGATGTGCGCGGCCACTTCTCAGAAGGCCCCGAATGCGACTGATGATATTTATTAATGTTAGTAGTATTAATAATAATTATACTGATAATAGAAATTATACAAATTTACTATACACGATATAGCAAACATTATAATTATTTTAATCTAATAATACTTTATGAGACGCAATTAATTGCGTATCTTATACAATTTTATGTGAACCAATTTATTATGTTTTTCATTATGAACAAAGTATAGTTCATTGACAAGACTATAAATTAAAAAAAAAATATTTCAATATACAGCATAACAAATAATGAGGGGAAACGTTAAATAATAATGCTGAGCTTCAAATTGATTGATGGTGCATTTTATAAAAAGTAGTTTAGGAAAGCTATCGAAACATATGATAAAAAAAAAATAAGCAAAAGTATTTTAATGCAATCAAAGAGATATTTTATTAAATTTTAATACATTTTTAGAAGAATAAAAAGAGAAAATAGTAGCTTGGTTTCTTATGTAGCGTGTCGTTAGAATGGAAAGCTCCAATGTTAGTTATCATCAAAAATGAGAATTGTACATTTTTATTGCTCGTTTGTTGAACTCAAATAGCAGTTTCAATTATTTTTTTCAAATGCTTTACTTTTCTATCCATCTATCTATTCTATATATAAAACAAAGCGCCATCTTTACCCAATTTAGTTTTTGTTTTTTTGTTTTGAAATATAGATAATAACCGCAGGAAGGTCGTGGCATACTTTTTTTTAGTTTTTAAAGGCAAATATATATTGTTTTTAGTATTACGTTTTTTTAAAACAACTACAAAACCAGAAACAACGACAAAACGTTGCATAGCGCTTCTTCATTTTTGTGTTTGTGAGATGCTTGCAAAAAGAGCGTGAGCAGATATTTGCTAAGGCAGTGGTCTCTCATGAAGACAGGAAGAGTGCATAGGCAAAGAGCATTGAGGCTCGAACAGAGTGATGTTAACTGTTACTGTGGTTGTGTTACTGTGACTTACCCGAAAAAGTGAAGTTGTCATACCATTGAAAATGTGTGACTTTACGGTAACACCCAGAATAACAAGCAGAGTCACAGATACACATGGTGTTCGTTCACATCCAAACAGCTGCATTCGATTTTTTGACAGGTAAAAAATTCAGTAACAATAACATGTACCACATACTAGAGAGGGCAAAACAATGTCTGCCGGGTTGGTTAGTATACATATGTATAAAAAATTTTCCTTCAAATGTTTGAAGCGCCCTCACTTGACCAAGGTTCAACTTATTTAGCAATTTTTTTTTTGTTTTGTTCCTTATTCTGAGGGCACGGCTTGTATGCAAAAAATATTGAAGATCTGCTTCGGAAGAGGTTTTTTATTCGTCCTAATTTTTGTCCAAAATATTAATTTCGCAAGAAGAAGATTACCACAAAAATGTTTTGCCTGGTCTGTACGTTTCTGTGTTCTTCATTTCTTTGTTTGGCTTTGTGAGTTGTTTGCCAAAATAGTGCGAGCGGATATTTGGGAAGACAGTGAGTTCGCTCAGTTATGAGTACAGAAATAGCGAAGTTGGGGCGGGCCGCTAGTAAGGTTTGAGGCTTCTTTTCATGTTTTTCTCTTTTAATATAATTTTGTGATTTGTTATTATTTTTCAACTTAACAAATAAATAAAAGAGAGGTGCTGTGGGACACCCGGTTAGAGCGAAGCTTTTAACGAATATTTTGCGTAAATGATGAAATATAATTAAATATAATTGGAAAGGAACAAATTTCACGATCATTACCATTTTAGTGATTTTATATTTCATTTTGTTTCATCATAGTATTGAAGTCTTAGCACTACTACATTTATAAATTGGTGTTTATACAAAAAAAAAAGAAGATTGCTTATTTTATTATTCCGCTTTACTGTGCTTACTGTTGTTGCGGCTAAAACAAGCAAATTGTTTGTATGCTGAGGCATAAGCAACGAAACTGCGAAAAAAGCAGATCTGACGGTAATCAGCGTGATTGTTTTTGTGAGATCACTCCTCAGGTTTATCTCGCATAAAATAGCTTCGCTCTAATAATTAGAATATATTTATTAAATATTTATACAACATCGGTAACTGCCAAAAAATAATAAGATCGATAAGATTAGGTGCTAAAAAATCAAATATTATTAAGCATATTATTTAAGCAGCTACTAACTGCTACTAAAGTTTAAAAAAAATATAGTAGAAACTTCCTTAGCATTATAGGTTTAAATCGACACTCTATATAAGAAATTTTCCCACATACATAGCTAAGTCATTTCTGAGAAGTGGCAACGCCAGATTACCGGAACTACGCCCTTCCAGAAGACTAGCGTCATAAAAAGTTTTGAGAGTATACGAGTACATTAAAAAAAAATGGATATTGCATAAAAAATTTAAAATATTTAACATAATAAAACATAATAAGAGTCTTCACGAAACGTCGTGAATATATAAAAGTTATAAGATTATAAAGTTACACACTACATTTCTTGAATGACCAATTTCGGTTTTTGACGTCCTAAACTGTTCATATTAGCTGTTGTCGTATACAAAAGAGTAAACAAACAATTTGAAAATGCAGAAAAGAAACGAAAAAAAGAGATTAACTGAAAAAAATACATAAAATTCCATCAAAAATGTACTATTTTTTGAAAATAAATTATTAATTAAATTAAATGCGTAACCTAAGCACTTTGTAACTTAGCTCTGCCATTTCATTCATCACAATTACCATATGATTGAGCAGCCTAGCTATTCATAATTGAAAAATTCACAATGGTGTCAACACTCAGAGTGAATAGCTTATCAGACTCCATTGTGTGATAAGCTTATGAGATTGTTAAATTTTTTTTTTTGTATAGAGCTGCGGACAGTTTGTTTACGACGTTATAAAATTATAATATTTATAAATATACAACACGATGTTTCGTGAAAACTGTAAATATTTTAAAATATAAAGATGACTGCAACAAATTATTACAAATAAGTTTCAATTTGTATATATATATACAATCCTATATTTACTCACATACACTTAGTACATACCTTCTATAACGAAGCATAATAAGTATATGTATACAGAAAACAAATAACGAATTTGATTTAATATATACTCATTTTCTAAAAATATTTTTCGCGAATAATAAACGAGTGAAGTAACAAAAATAATTTAAAACAAAAGAACACTAAATAACTTAAAAAGGTACGCGTACCGCCGTACACGTGATAGGAGTGAGACTTCTTACTATTAGCAGTCGAGCGCTTTCCTTTTACGTTCCATATCAATTGTCACATATACAGCGTGCCAATTAAATGATCATGCAGAAAGATTTTTTCACGATATTTTGTGTGTTAAGCTTCATAACTTTTTTGATTTATAATATTTTATTATAATTCAAACGCAGGAGTGTTAATTGAATATTTAAGAAAGTATAAAAAAACCACGAAGACCTCGAAAATTTACATCCACAAATGCCATCATACAGCAAATATGCATGTGCATGTTTGTTTTTGAAGTCTATCTAAGACACAGGTTGTAATTGAAAGTTAATAGTATGAATGTCGCGATGAAAATAAGAGCAGATAGGAGAAAGCGAAATTAAAATCTCTTTCAAAGCACGTTAAAACTCGTGCAGAGATCGCTAGTTCTTTGAACAATGATTTACATCCTGAAACCATACGCAGAGCATTTAAACAATTCGGCTATAAATCCTGCACACCCCATAAAATCCCATGATCACTAAAGTAAACATAAAGAAGCGCCTGCAGTTTATCCTACAGTACCGAAACCACCCAGTGGAGTTCTGGCGGACGGCGATCGTTTGCGACGATAGGCGTTACAAAGTGTGTATCGAAAGACTGGACAGGCGTTTAACCCAAAAAACTCAGTTACAAGAGTTATGCATGGCGGTGGAGGCTTAGATGGAAATTGTACATTAAGATACCTTAGCGAAATTGAGTATAAAGCGCAGATAATTTCGGTATTTATAACAAAACAAAATATAACAAAATATAACAAAAATTGTCGTCCTTCATGACGTGACATGGACATGAAATTTCATTCTTGATTCAACGGCCGATATGAGGAAGATTCACTTCAAAAATTTTGTACAAAATAAATTGTATCAAATCGCCTATTACAGAATAAAAGCAAGAAGGAAAATTTAAAGTTATATGTTATGTAAAAAGCAGTATCCATTCTATTGGATATTTATAACAAAAAGAAAAATTGTCAAATAAATATATATTTATATATAATCAAATTTAAAATGTTTCAAGTTTTTATTTTGGAAATTTATGCATGATTTATCTTTTTCGTTCTTTCGTTCATTTCCATTCAACTGTAATACTTCAAGCGTTAATTAATTAAGACAAAAAGAAGAGATTTTTAGGCCCTCGTAATAAATTTCCTATGAAATATGTTTTGTAATCTTATAATCAAACTAATAGACTAAATTTAATAAAAACCAAATATTTTAAATACCAACTATTTTGAAAGCTTTCTTCAACGACTTTGGCCCTGTTCAGCTCTCTTTGAGTTTAAAGAGACATATGAAATAAAGATATATTTAGACTATTAAATAGTATACAAACAAAGCACCAAAATTCATCATCTAAGCATCATTATGTAAAGTATTAAATTAGTTTTTATTTATTTAAAAATAAGAACCACATACAAATAGTGAAGTCATAATTTATCAATGAGAAAACAGTATTTAACGAAAATCGTGTTCATAATTTAGCAAAATACGCAAATCACATAACAAAAAATAAAGTAATACTGCTTAGACTATGCTATGACGAATCCAACTCAATCATACGAGTATAATAGATTAATCATAGACACCAATCGATTGTCACAGAAGAATATGAAATAATAATAAAAAGATACATAAAGCAAATATTGCGGCAAAGAACATAAGGAGCTTGAAATTAGGAAAGGCAAGAAACAATAAAGTAAAAGTTGTGTGAAAAATAAATATTCGTGATGGTAAATATTTAATTGAATAATAATAATAATTAATAATAATAATAATAATAATAATAATAATAATAATAATAATAATAATAATAATAATAATAATAATAATAATAATAATAATAATATAATAATAATAATAATAATAATAATAATAATAATAATAATAATAATAATAATAATAATAATAATAATAATAATAATAATAATAATAATAATAATAATAATAATAATAATAATAATAATAATAATAATAATAACAATAATAATAATAATAATGATATTAATAATAATAATAATAAAAATAATATAATAATAATAATAATAATAATAATAATAATAATAATAATAATAATAATAATAATAATAATAATAATAATAATAATAATAATAATAATAATAACAATAATAATAATAATAATGATATTAATAATAATAATAATAATAATAATAATAATAATAATAATAATAATAATAATAATAATAATAATAATAATAATAATAATAATAATAATAATAATAATAATAATAATAATAATAATAATATATAATAATAATAATAATAATAATAATAATAATAATAATAATAATAATAATAATAATAATAATAATAATAATAATAATAATAATAATAATAATAATAATAATAATAATTATAATAATAATTATTATAATAATAATATAAATAATTATAATTATAATAATATTTTTTTGGTTTGGAAGGAAAGTGGGAGATGCCTACAGCTCTCACACCGTCGTGTGGTATGTGGGGCTCGCACCCACTAAAATTCCCTCCCCATTAGGCCCATATGCACTTCGGAACAGCGTTCGCATTACTGCATGTCGACTTCGTCTTGCTGAAAGTCTTTTACAGTGAAAGACTGTGTCTTCTGCGTTATCTATTTCGGCCTCTGCGTATACACAACTGGCTTCAGCACTTTTGCTAATTGAGAACAGGAAGGAGCTAAAATATCCGTGTCCTGACGGCATGTGTGTGATGTAGTAATCTACTTCGGCGTGTATACTTTGTACCCAGACTTTGATGTCAGGTATAAGGCTTTCCGTCCATCTTCCCCTGCTCTCATTAGTTTATCTCTCTTGCCATAAGTCTTTCCTTGCCATGAGAATTTCCTCTTTCCAATGGTCAACTGTGTGTCTCGTTGCTACCCGTGCTTGGCGCAGCTCGTAAATTGTCTTACGCTCCATGGCTAGCAGATCAATCGGCTTCACCCCAGCGATGAAAAGTGCTGCTGCTCCAGATATGCGTTCGATATACATTTATTATCCTCATCGCGTTGGTTCATTGTACCAACAGCAAAGATTTCGCCCTGCACTTCGCGCTTAGTGTGTCGGCCCAAACTTCACATCTCTACTACAAGATAGCGTTGTTTATGTCCATCAGTTTCCATCTAGATTGAAGTGATCCGCCTATGTTTGCCATGAGCCTGCTGTGTGATTTTATTGTATCTGCAGCCCTGCATCTCGCGTGCTGGATTTGCGGACCGAACGTCAGCTTTGTATCAAGCCTGACTGCTAGGTATTTGATCACTTTTTTTGTCCTTATGATAGTATCGTTGTCCCTCATGTCAATTTCTACTGGCATCCGACGTCCAGCTCGGTTTTTTGAGTAGCCAGCTGAAGTCCTTGTGCGTCAAGCCATTGGTTAACTCGTACCATCTCTTGGTTGAGTTTGCGTTGAGCATGCTTGGTGTTACGCGACTATGTCGTATGCATATCCTACTAAGAAGGAGTAATCAGGCATATCTATGTGAAGGATTTCGTCGTAGCTTATATTCCAGAGTTCTGGCCCTAGGATTGATCCTTGGGCTGCTCCTGACGTTATTTCATCAAATTTCTCGCCTGCTTTGGTCTGGTATATAAGCCTCCGACCTTTAAGGTAGTTTTTATAAGCCTCATCAAGTAATAATGGGATGAATGACTTCTCCGATTGTAGACTTTCCGGGCCTGAAGCCGTGCTGTCTCGAGGCGAGCCCGCCGGCGCTTTCGATCGCTGCAACTCATCGGGGCTTGATCAGCTTTCTCAGCAACTTGCCAGTTGTATTTGCATACAGAGTGGTCGGATAACGTTCCTGGGTCTCTTTTGCCTTTGTTCAATACCAGTCGCTGTATCTTCCAAAGTTCGGGGAATATTCCACTTCGTATACACATATTTCATTCGGTCAACTGAATTCGAAGTGTTAAGTCGATTTGTCATCTACTCTCGCACTCCAAATTTAACTAAACGAAAGGTAAAACAACAACTACTAAAACAAGTCAAGGCTGTTCTGGACTCAGAAATGCCTGTTGAACGCAGTCCCCCGACTGCGCGAAGCATGCAAAATCAAAATCAGCCAGCAAAAAACAGCATGAGCGTACCCCACGTTCAAACAGCTGTTAACAGAAAAAACAACAACGCATATCTTATCTCATCATCCAACGGTTAAAACAACTGCATCATCAACAACAACAACAGAGAATCTACCCAGGCTTCACTTCCCGCTAATTTGGAGAGAGAGCGTTCATGCTCTCCCGCAATACAGCAAACAATTTCACATCCACAAAGTGAAAACGCATTATCAATACAGGTAAACGCAGCCTCTCGGTCTACCGCACAACTAACTATCAAGAGCTCTATGGCCACATGTAAAAGGCAGCCTCTGCCGTGGAGTGCACGCCGCTCTCCTCTTTTCCACCAACAACAACTACTTCAACTACTACAACAACGCTCGCTCTGGCTTCTGTTGGAGTGTTCACAATAACAGCAACAACATTATAACAACCACCATGGCAACACGATCAGCTGTATCATCTGTTTATTCTATATCCACAGTAAGTACAACAACATCAAGTAAGCAGTACGATACACAAAACATAAACAACGCCAACACTCAAGAGTCCAGCCTAAAGAGAAATAGGAGCAAACAATCTCCCAATAACAGTGCTGAACAAAACAACACAAGCAAAAACAAGAGAAATAAACAATGTAACGAAACGCAAACAATACTGCAACAATACTGGCTAAGCGCACCAATCACAACCAATAGGTTCGCTCTCCTCTCTCAAGACGATGACAATGAAGCGAACAGTGGTGCGGAAAGTGTTTCCGATGCAACAAATTTGCCAGCACAAAAAAATATCAAATCAGTTAAGCCACCACCAATATATGTTTAAGACGTCGGACAAATTAGCGTTCTTAGCAATGCTCTAAAAAATGTAATTAAACATAATTACATTTTAAAAACGCTGCAGAATAATGAGGTGCGAATACAAACAAAAGATTCTACCAGTTACTCTACAGTTATTAAGATGCTGCAAGAGCACAGAACGAAATACTACACGTTCAAACCGAAGGAAGAACGTGAATTTAAAATAGTGCTCAGGAACATGCAACACGCCACTGACATTAATGAAATAAAAAATGAACTTCTCGACCTAGGGCATGAAGTCATAAACATCCATAATGCACAACAAAAAGTCACAAAAACAATAAAAACAACAAAGATATTTATAACATAACCACACTGCTCTGCACGAAAATCATCTTCGAGCCCCCAAACCATAAACGCATAATATCGCATTGCTCAAATTGTCAAAAATACGGCCACACGAGAAATTTCTGCACCAGAGACCCGATCTGCGTCAAATGAGCCGGTAAACACAAAACAATCTACTGCAAAATTGAAGCCAAAGCTCAAATAAAATGTGCATAGTGCGGTGCTGCACATACTGCAAACTACAAAGGTTGTGAGATATACAAGGCACTGAAAATAAAAAGATTTCCATCCCTTAGAGAAACTAGCCACCAAGTTCCGACTAAAACCGTAGCAGTAGCTCCAAGCGAGACTCAAAACTTAAACAAAGTGAAGACCGGTTTATCGTACGCTCAAGTAGCTAAGGATAAGAATAACAACAAAAATGGCGAAAATAATAAGAAGGAAATACTCACGAATCCAACCAATGAATACATAAGTAGACGCATTAATATAAATACTGATATTACTGAGATGAAAGACCTGATAAAACAATTGTTTCAACAAGTCACAAATATGATAAACGTCATAACAATCCTCATATCGAAGATGGACAAACAAAATGGAAACTAAATTAAGGATCATAACTTGGAATGCAAACGGACTGAAGAACCATATTGATGAACTACAAATACTTCTTCATGAAAACATCATTGATATAGCCCTAATCTCGGAGACACATTGCACAAACAAACACTTCATACAAGTTAGAGGGTACAAAGTGTATACCACAAACCATCCCGATGGCACAGCGCACGGTGGAACAGCCATAATTATTAAGCAGTGCATAAAGCACGACGAGCTTGAGCCATATCAGCATAACTACATACAAGCGACGAACATTCAAATTAATAATCTCGTAGGACCACTCATAATATCTGCTGTATATAGCCCACCAAAGCATAATATTACAGACACAGAATATAAGAATTTCCTCAACTCTCTTGGACAACGCTTCATTGCAGCGGGTGATTACAACGCGAAACACACTATGTGGGGATCGAGGCTAACGAACAAAAAAGGCAAAAATCTCCTCAGCGCTATGCAGTTCACAAACTCTAAACACTTGAGTACAGGCGAACCAACATATTGGCCAACAGACAATAATAAAAAAACAATAATAAAACGATGATAGATTTTTTCATAACAAAGAACCTGGACATTCGGAAATGTAAAATCTTATCACGATTCGAACTCTCGTCAGACCACAACCCTATAGTATTAATATATGACTCGCACGTCACGCCTACACATGCAAACAAACTTCTGACAAACAACAAAACTGACTGGCATACTTATGAGGAATACATTGACATTAATTTAATGACCGACATCCCTCTTAAATCATATAAGGACATCGAGTCAGCGATAGTATTCCTGGATGACACCATTATGAAAGCAGTCATACAATCGACACCAAAAAAGAAGTAGCAAAATTGGACATTCTACACACAACCTCAACTACGACAGCTATTAAATCAAAAATGTAAACTACGGAAAACCTGGTCAACCACAAGATCTCCTGACACAAAAAGACAGTACAACAAAGCAACAAAAGAGGTTAAAAAAATGATTCAGGTATTAAAAAACAAACAATTAACATCATATCTCAAGAGCTTAACACCCACGAGTATAACGGACTCCTTATGGAAAGCTACTAAAGGATGGACAAATAAAAGTAATCATCACGCTCCTCTAAAAATGGAAAACGGTTTATGGGCAAAGACGAACTTGGATAAAGCTAAAGTATTAGCGGACTATTTCGAAAGATTTTTTTCAGAAGTCGCCACCAACTCAGATGATCCACAGCTGAACACAGATATTAGCAGAGGTTCAGAACATATAAAACATGAAAAGACCACCATAGGAGAAATAAGAAAATGCAATAATAATTACATAAAGGAAAAAGTCCCCTGGATATGACAAAATAACCTGTAAAACCTATAGAATATCTAAGAAACATCTTTAACGCTATGTTCAGACTAAACTATTTTCCGAGAGTCTGGAAAGTAGCTGAGATTATTGCCATCCCGAACCAGGCAAAGACGTATCAAAAGCAGAGTCTTATAGACCAATCAGTCTACTCCCTGTAATCTCAAAAATCTTCGAAAAGATTTTAAGAAGTAGACTATTGCCAATAATAGAACGCAGGCACATCATTCCAAATCACCAATTTGGTTTCCGAAGAAGTCACTCAACGATATAACAAGTGCACAGAGTTACGCACAAAATTCTAAATGACATTGAGGATAATAAATTTTGTATTGGACTATTCTTCGACGTGGAAAAATCTTTTGACAAGGTTTGGCATAAAGGACTTATAGACCAATCAGTCTACTCCCTGTAATCTCAAAAATCTTCGAAAAGAATTTAAGAAGTAGACTATTGCCAATAATAGAACGCAGGCACATCATTCCAAATCACCAATTTGGTTTCCAAAGAAGTCACTCAACGATACAACGAGTGAACAGAGTTACGCACAAAATTCTAAATGACATTGAGGATAATAAATTTTGTATTGGACTCTTCTTGGACGTGGAAAAAGCTTTTTACAAGGTTTGGCATAAAGGACTCAAAGGAAAATTTAACATTATATTCCCTCAAAACATAGCACATCTATTAACACCATATATCACAGGTAGATACTTCTTAGTTAAATACTCAGACGAATATCAACCCTTAGAGAAATAAATTCAGGAGTTTCACAGGGAAGTGTGCTAGGACCTTTATTATATACCCTATACACAGCAGACATACCATGTCCCACTCACAATTCGTCGATGATTGCAACTTTCGCCGATGACACAATACTCCTACGTGCTCACAAAAACATAAATACTGCAACATCCATGTTGCAAGTAGACTTGACTTGGCTTAGAAATTGACATATTAAAATAAACAAAAACAAAACAGTACAAGTTATATACACTACTAAGACTATATTCTCACCAATCCATATAAATATTGACGGAGACGACGTAACCATTCAAAAAGAAGCCAAGTACTTAGGATTATATATTGACAGTAAACTAAACTGGAAACACCATATACAAATAAAGCGTGATCAAATCAAAATGAAAGTAAGACAACTGCATTGGCTGCTTAAACCAAATACAAAAATTTCACTTGAAAACAAGCTCCTAATCTATGAGACAATTATTAAACCAATTTGGACATATGGAGCCGAAATATGGGGAGTTGCCAAAAAATCAAATATAAAGCTAATCCAGAGGCAACAATCAAAAATTATTCGCACCATCACAAAAGCCCAATGGTATATCACCAACACGGACCTTCATCGAGACCTAAGAATTGCGACAGTAGATGAGAAAATAATCAATTTAAGCAGAAAATACCAAACCAAACTTTCCCAGCATTCGAACGATGGTGTGAATACTTTACCATTAGATGAACTAACTCGGCAACGTAGGCTAAAAAGGGTGAGACCAGTGGACCTCACATAACACATTACTTCATTACATTACTTACTCATTGTTAATTGGTGTTATCTTTAATTGTTTATTTATTGTTAAAATACATGTATTGTTAAATTCCAGTCACAACACGACTTTGGAAACTGATTGTAAAATTAAAATTCACCCACTTGTCGTAAATATTAATCTGTACAATAGTCGATTTATTTTTCTATAACAGACAATGTACTCTTCTTTTGGAAAAAATAAAAAAGAAATAAAAAAAAAAAAATACACATGTTGTACATATTAAGCAATACGTGGGGTCGGCTTGCTGTAATAACTTTTAAGACCTCCGCTGGAATGTTATCAGGGCCGGTGCGTACTTGTTCTTAAGGCTCTTAGCTGCTTTGACTAGTTCGTCTTCGGTGAAGAGCTTTATATGTTTTCCAGTAGTGCGGCATTGTGTTTGCTGGTCGAGCCGGGTGGGTAGGTAAGATCGTTTTGACTATGTTGACCGTTTGTTCTTCCTCTATATCGATTTTATAACCCAGATCCCACGGGTCGTAATTTACGTCATTACAGAGAGCTTTCCATTTGTCCCGCTTGCTGGTCTGTCTTATGCATCACCCTCTGTATGGTGGAGTCTCCCCTGCGTGGCGCAGGCGGAGACTCTGAATCGGAGGAGATGTCTGAATCGGATACACTCTTCTCTCAGAGCTTTTATCTCCTCTGTTCACCAATATACCTCTTGTCCTTTGGCATAGCAGCATTACAGGTAGTTTTTATGGCTTCCATGGTATTATATACTACACTCTGGGTGCTTCCGTTATGAGAGACATCGTGTAGGCACTTGTCGATTTCGTTGATAAAGAGGGTCCTGTTCAAGCGGTTTACATTCCATCTGCGGTTACTACGTGCGGTATTACGTTCTTCATTGAATGGGTTACTCTCTGCGAGGGTGAAAGAGATATATTCATAGTCGCTGCCGTTGTACATATCTAAGACTTTCCAGTGCGTTATCTTATGTGCCATATTCTGTGAGACCAGAGTAATGTCGGGGATTGTTCCTGCGTTTTCCATTCGCCGAAAAGTCGTAGTTGTACCGACGTTGGCTACTACGAGACCCGCTCTTGCAGGCGTATCAAGGACTCTGAGACCTCTGGAGTTTGTTGAAAGCATGCCCCAGTCTACAGCTCTCGAGTTAAAATATCCAGCTACAACAAGATTTCCCTGTAATCGCTTAGCTGTTTCTTCAATATCGTCGAGTTTTCTCTGATATGCTTATATACCATCACTAGGTGTTATATTGCAGCTGATGACGTTGTAGTCAGATAACGTATTTTGCTTGTATCTGGGTACCATAATGCAGCAGTTTTGTTGTCGTTTTCCAACCAGAATCCAGTTTGTTTTCTCTTGTATTGCTCGCTGATTATAACCAAATCAATTTGTTCCTCCATGACTATTTGGGACAACAGATCATCCGCTTTGCTGCTTCTATGTAAGTTTTCTTGGAGAACTTTCATCTTAGATCTTTCCTGGCACTGGAAACGCAGTTCTTGGCTCCAGGGAATTGATTCAGGTCCTTGAGTTTATAAAAAGCATCTTGGTGGATTCGTGCAAGTGTCCATCTTTTGTCCATTCTCTCCGCACCTAAAGCACAGGTCACTACGGTCTGGTCCTCTGCAGTCTTTTTGCAAGTGGCCAACGCCAAAGCATCTGAAACACCGCTTAATTTCGATGCACTGCTTTACTCGGCACCGCGTCCATTCGATCTTAATCTTCTGCACTTTCAGTATCTCATTTGCGTCTTCTGTGGGTAGTATGACAAAGGCCCGCTTCAACTCTAAATTGTTGGTCTAAAAAAATGGCGTCTGTGAGCCGAACTTGCATTTCTTGACCCCTGTCGCCTATCACTGCTTGATTGCAGAGACAACTGCCTCTACCTCTGTGAGACTGTCCAGGTCACGTATCTTCAGCTTGCACAATGGCTTGATGGCCTTCACTGACGCACTTTCCTTAAGCATGTCTTTGATGTTTTTACAAAGCGTGTGTTAATTTTTGTATACACAATTTAATTGAAGTTGTTCTAATAATAACAGAAAAATTAAATATGCGCAGCCCGTCGTGCCAAACTCGGTCGAAAGCCTGCTTTATGTTAAGATACGCTGCCACCACGTACTCCTTGGCCTTAAATCCTTCGAGAATAAAGTTAACCACCTTATTCAGTTGCTCTGAAGTTCCTTGGGACTTACGAAAGCGAAATTGAAAGGAAGGAACTATTTGGCTTATCTTTTTTAAGTCCAGGATCCGTGTCAGCAAACAGCGTCCAAACAACTTTGCTACAGTGGGTAGCAGGCTAATTGGCCTGTAGGAATCTAAGAGGCAAGGGCTCTTGCCGGCTTTATGAATCATGCAAATTCTCGCCTTTATATATTGTTTCGGCACATATCCCAATCTCAGCACTGAGTTAAAAATGAGGACCAGAAATAGCACAGCTTTTAGCGGCATTGCCTTAAGTGTAAAGTTGTCCAGCCTATCTTCACGTGGAGCCTTTTTGGTGTTCAACCCTTTAATATGTGCTGAGACTTCCTCGGCTGTAATGGGAGCAAGCGGGAGGTGTAATTGGCCGGCGCTTTCAAGTCTCATATGGATCTGGTGAACCCTGAGTTCTGAGATGGTATCAAATGGCTAAATCGAGCTTCCAATTCCTCGGCCAAAGCCTCGGCTCGCTCGCTAAAAGATCTAGCCCAGGATCCGTCAGCCTTCTTGATTGGAAATTTTGGGGTTACCTGTTGTTTATACGTTCTCGATAGCTTCCACAAGGAGTGCTTTGCGGGGTCATCGGGGGAGACATTTTACAAAAACCTGTCATTTTCTTCCTGTTTATGCAGCGTCAGCAGCTTTTTGACTCTATTCGACACTCTACGAAAATCCCCGACCACAATAGGGTCGCGGGTGCGACAAAACTGTTTCCTAAGTCTCCTCTTAATAAGCAGCAGTGCTTCAATAGCTGGGGGAAGTCCAGAACGCACTCTTGAGCCATGTGGTGGATTTAAGGGGGCGGCAATGAGAGCAGCTAAGTGCACCTTATTTAGAAAGATCGAGTGCGCGTCTTCAATGTCTTCGGACATCAGGATTTCCAAGTTTAAATTTAGAGATTCATCCAGATCTCGGCGAAATGCAGCTAAGTCAGTTCCAGGTAGCAGCAGTCGTCCTTTTATTGTTTTGATCTTCGGAGCGGAATCAAAATCAACCACAAGGGGGATATGATCAGAGGAGAGTTAATACTCAGTCCTGATAGAGAACTCGTCCGAACGCAGCCCATTATAAATGAAGAAATCAATAGCGATGGGTGTGTGTGTGTTTGGGCGTACGGGAAATATGTCGCTTGACCAGTTGCCAGTATTTGAGTTGTTGAGTTTTGCACAATTTCCTGTAAGCAGCTTCCCCTTGTTCCGCTCTAAAGTTACCCCAGAATCTGCTTTTGGCGTTAAAGTCTCCACCTATGAGAAACATTCTTCCAAGATTGTTTAAAAGATCATCGAAGTCTACAGATGACCAATTAAGATGCGGAGGTAGATATAATGCAGAGACTATTAACTCGCCCCTACTGGTTGAAATCTGGGTGGTGGCCATCTGTAATTTCGCTGTTCTTACTGGCTCTTGTAAATAATAGCAGATTTCTTGCTTAATAAGCACAGTCGCTCCTCCTCTAGGCCTTTTGCTGGGATGGTCTGCCTTGTGAATGTTGTAGCCAGGTATAAAGATCTGGACTCCAGTTTGCAGCCATGTCTCAGTGATGAGCAACACATCAATGTTATGGTCGGTTAGGAAATGCTTAGAAATGCTGTTGCTGGGATGGTCTGCCTTGTGAATGTTGTAGCCAGGTATAAAGATCTGGACTCCAGTTTGCAGCCATGTCTCAGTGATGAGCAACACATCAATGTTATGGTCAGTTAGGAAATGCTTAAGCTCCTCAACATGCCCAGAAATTCCATGAGCATTCCACAATCCAAGGCTAAGTGAACGGGTCATCATTTACGGGTATTCACGAAATTGCTCTCCTTCAGTTCATTAAACATTAATGTAATTGTGTCAACTTTAGCTGTGAGGGCTGTTATTGCAGCCTCTAACCTGCTAATGCTGTCAGGAGTCTGTGGCGATAGCTGTAGATGCACAGCTCTGTTGTTAACATTGTAAGATCTCTTCGGAGGATTAGTTATATGCAAACCAGCACGTAGTGTGTCTGCATATGAGGTGTCTCTCTTGACCATTACCGCCGGGACGTAACTCACTCTTCTCATAGAATCTTCCCTGTTGCTGCCACGCGCCGAAATTGATATATTGGGTTTTAGGCTGTTTAATTTCTTTTTGAAAACTCGGCAGTCCTTACTCCAAGCAGCATGTTTCTCACCGCAATTTATGAAGCAAAGGTCCTCCACAGCCAAACATTGGGTGGTTATATGGTTTTGCCCACATTTTCCACAAATCAACTGTCGCAGGCAGTAATTTTTGGTGTGCCCAAATCCAAAGCATCTATAGCACTGAATGACATTCACCAGGGACAGTATCCACCAGGACACGTTTCCTGCCTATATGTTGATTTGAATCGAATTTAGATATATGCTTACAAGTTGCTAGTTGCTACATTGCAAAAAAAAATTCTTCAGTCAATTGCCTTAAAACTCTTGACTATGACAGTGTTCAATTCAGTTAATTATAAAGAAAAACCTTTTACTTTTCTTGAGGAAAATATATATTTCCGAAAAACACAACTTCAGACAAAACAATTGGAGTAAGTTTAAAAATAAAATTATGAACATAATGAATTATGAAATGAAGACCCCAAATACGCGACATTTCAGTAATATGCAGACAAATGTCAACCTAGACAAACTACATAGAATAATTTTTGAAGCTATTGAGTCAGCGGTACCTAAATTTTCGGAGAGGGACAATGTTAAAAAATACACAAACAAAACGCTTAAAAGTTTATTTATTGAAAAAAGCAAAGTTCTAACAACAATTAAAAAACACAATAGACTAGAACGTGTTTTATCTGACTACGATATAAATACTCAAAAAGTAAAATTGAAACTAATTAAAAAACTAATTCATGAAAATGTGTTGCTTTCTGTCAACAAAGACATTAAAAATAAACTGACAAAAATTTATACAAAAGATCTACAATACATATATCAACAAATTAAAAAAAATGTTAAGCAAAACAAATCATTAGATGCCAATTTGTTAAAAGTAACATTTGGAGAGGAAGACATTTTAAATTCAGCCAAAATATACAGTTCAAAAAGGTCAGGAGTCCAACAATTTCATTATAAGACAGGACAATATCTTAAATGTTGTAGGAGCATACTTTCAATCTGTTCACTCTCCTAAAGAAAGTGATCCAGTTACCAGTATTCATTCCTTAACTGATAGCTGCTTCAATAGATTTTTGGTGATTAATAGTCAGTTTGAGACCAATCAGATTTCAAAAACCTCTTTTGATACATCTAAAATCCCAAATAACTTAAATATAGAGCAGAAAGAAGATTACTTCATTACAATAGACGACCTGAAATACATTTTCTCTAAACTACGAAACAAGATTTCGCAAGTGCACTGTCAAGTCGTCTCCTTTCGTTTTCCGAATTTAACAATACAAAAAGAAATTAAGGAACAAGATAATCAATTGTTCTGGTCTCAAAGATGCCTGTTGAACGCAGTCCCCCGACTGCGCGCAGCTCGCAAAACCAAAATCATCCATCAAAAAACAGCATGAGCATACCCCACGCTCAAACAGCTGTCTACATAAATAACAACAATGAATACCTTCGCACATCAACAAGCTGTTCAAACAATAGCATCAACTTCAATGACTCTCACCAAGCTTCACTTCCTCCTAATTTCGATAGAGCGCGTTCTTGCTTTCCCGCAATGCATCAAAGAGTTTCAACAATAACGCATCATCAATCCAAACAAATGCAACCTCTCGCTCTACGGCTCAACTAACTGTCAGCTGTTCCATGGCAGCAGCTAATATGCAGCCTCTGCCGTGGAGTGCACAATGCGCTTCACCAACGACGCCACTCTCCTCTTTCCAACCAACAACAACCATAACGCAGACATTAGCTACTATCTCACTCATTACAACAACCACCACCTCAACTTTCTCGGCTACAATGCCAATTTGCTCCCTCTCTTCGGCAACAACATTGATCAGAGAAAAGACATCAAACACGAAAGTACAAACTTCAACCAATTAAAACCCACAAGAGTCAAAAATAAAACGCAACCGTAGTAAGCTCTCTCCCAACAACACTTCTGAACAACATAGCAATAGTAAAAAAAAGTAGGAAAAAAACACAAACAACACTGCAAAAGTACTGGATGAGCGCGCCTAATACTAATAACAGGTTCGAACTCCTCTCACAAGACGAAACGGCTGAGGACGGCAGTGGTACAGAAGCAAATTCTAATGCGCAAAATCAACCTCGACCACCTACTAAAATTCACAAGCCACCACCAATATACGTACAGGACGTAGAACAAATTAACGTACTAAACAAAGCTCTGAAAAACACAATACAACAAAACTACATTTTAAAAACACTTCAAAACAACGAAGTATGCGTACAGACAAACGACTCTTGGAACTACTCGGCGGTGGTTAAGATGCTTAGGGAAAAAAAAACTAAATACTACACCGTTAAGCCGAAAGAGAAGCGGGGATTCAAGACAGTACTTAGGAATATGCACTACGCCACTGACCTTGACGAACTTAAGAACGAGCTATCAGAACTAGGCCACAACGGTATTAATATACACAACGTACAACAAAAATTGACAAAGAAACCACTGCCGCTATTTTTCATTGAACTAAAAGCCAAAGCAAATAATAAAGAAATCTATAATATCACCACACTCCCATGTTCCAAAGTCATCTTTGAGCCACCACACCACAAACGCACGGTAGCTCAGTGCTCTAACCAGAGAGAACTTATTCATATAGAGGTTACATTTCTCTCTTAAAAAAATAGCGGGAGAGACTCTTCAGACACGATTAGAATCCGACACTTATTCTGTACATCAACATTATTGTTGGTTGTTCAACTTATTCAGCGTAATATATTGCTGTTGGTTTGCTTGGGTTTGTATAAACAAATTGGGCGGGAGTATGTTATTCAAAGAAAATAAATACACAAGAGAGACATAATAAAAACAAAACTCAGAGACACTTTCTTCTTTCTTTGATTTTTTCGTTCAATGTTTTTTATTTGCAAGGTTCAAGAATATTAAGCAAATTGTGTGGAGTTTTCTTTAATTTATGAATTATGAAATTTGACAAACGAAATCGAGCCATAGCTGCCTTGTATTTTGCCTATATTCATTTATATGAACGAAATGAAAATACCAAGCGGCCAGCAAAAAAGAAGACATGAAAAAGCAAAATCGTACAAAAATATTCCCACACAATAAGAAACCAATCTTATACACGCACTATACCTACACGACACACTCAAAATTATCACACTTTGCACGCAAGGGCGAAAAAGAAAACCAAACAATCTCATACATGCACTATACCTACACAACACTCTCAAACTTAGCTAAGGTAGCCACGCAAGGTAGACAATAAAAACCAACACAATCCCATACACGTACCACACCTACACAAAAGGTCACCCACACAATGGCAAGTTTTGATTTTTGACTTCAACTTCTTGAAGACAATTTGCGGTTGTGGCAGAAAACGAAATCCATTTCAAGAGCAAGTACAGTGAATGCGGATTTATTGAACAGCCAGAGTAACCCAAGTGAAATTTTTAACTATCGTCGAATTTCCATAGGTCGAACCTTTATAAGTCGAATATCTCCATGACTCGAATTGAGTACGTTTATAGTGCAAAATCAACACAATATGTCTTCCATAACTGGAATATCCCCATAACTAGAACTATTGTTATACATTATGGTAATTCGAGATTTGGGTGTTTGACTGTACGAGAAATACGCACAGTCCGCGAAGTTCGAGTCTCAATCGCGCAAAGCAAATTTCGTCACCCTTATTTCGTGTTGTGTTCTTTCCTCCTCTTTCCTTGAGATCGGCAATGAAGAAAGAAACAAATGGTCTAGACTTTGTTGTTGCGTGAGCGTAGCAAAAAAAGAGGAATTTTTATTCCCGCACGGGCCCCACTTCACATCGTAGCCGTCAAGTCAATTTTCGATTGTCAGGTCCCGAGCGTGTTTAGTTCTTCAGTTCAAATTTGCCTGCACGCAAAAAGTATACATATTCATTCGCGCAAGCAAATTTTTTTTCTTTGTCTTTCCTTATGTTCGGCAAATAAGGAAAAAACAAATGTCACACGCTTTGTTGTTGCGTGGTCAAAGGCAAAATTTATTGTTTGTGTGTTTTCGCAGTAACGCAGCTGGTTTGATATCGTTTTCACATAGGACACTTGCAGTTGCTTGATGTTTTTTCTGTCTGCTAGTCAAGGTAGAATTAGCTATATTTAACTTTTATATATATACATAGCGCAAAAATAGGTATAATAAATGTATTTTAAATTAATTTGAGTTTTTTATTTAGTTGTATTAAAGAAAACAATTTTTACTAATTAAATCACCCTTTTTTTTGTTTTTGGAAGCGCCAAGGAGGTAGGAATCTTCATAGAAACTAGCAGCCCATACTGTTAGCCTGCACGATTCGCCGGTTAAGTAGCCCAACAAGAACTCTGCCTGCATAGAGTTCTTTCTTGAAGCGCATACGTACCAAACCTACCCCCTCCCATTGAGCAGGCTCCTAATATTATTATTTTAAAAAAAATGTATTATATTAAAAAAAACTGACCTTACCCACCAAGTTATTTTTCCATCGATATTGCCCATTCTTTGTTTTTTTGCGCATGGAATAAAATCTAAGCCAAAGCATATTACAACAAAGGTGACAGACAGAAATTCCTTTCATGCTAATTCGCGCCAAATACACAAAATTGAGCAAGACACAGTCCGACGGGGAACAGCAGGGGTCAAGTCAGTCAATAAAAAATACGCGCGTTAGCAGAATGACGTTGCTAAACAGCGGCTGCGCTGCTACTTCGATGTTAATAGCAAAGAAGTAATATATTCCCATAGGTTCTATTTATTTGAAAAAAGCTCAAAAAGCTTTTGAGAGAAATGTAACCTCTATATAAATGAATACTCTTTGGCTCTAACTGTCAAAAATATGGTCACACAAGGAATTTCTGCACCAAAGACACGATTTGTGTCAAATGCGCCGGCAAGCACAAGACTATTAATTGTAAATTAATAGGTGCCGATCAAATTAAATGCGCTCTCTGTGGTGGCTCACACACAGGTAACTACAAGGGCTGCGAAGTCTATAAACACCTAAAAATTCAAAGATTTCCCTCACCTAGAGAGAAAAACATTAAAATGGATGACCATCAGGCAGTAGAACGGACATCAAACAAAGTTAAAATTGGAATAACGTACGCCCAAACAGCAGCAAGTAACCAAAAACATCCCACAAATCAGATACAACCACAACAAAAAGATGAGGAACACAACTAAAACGAAAGCAACAAAAACGAAACCAGCAAAAATGAGACTAGTAAAAACGTTGTGGTTATATGGATTAATGTTTAAACCTATTAAATATAAATTCCCTCTTTAAATGATTATAATAATTTACAATATGATAAGTGGTAAACAATTTGTTACTTGTAACAACGGAAATATTGGTACTAAAAAATTTACAATTAAAAATGGTCTCCAACAAGGTACGGTTAACTCCCCCACCTTTTCAATATATTCTTACTTGATCTAATGAACAAAGTAGACAAAATAATAGCTTTTGCACATGACATAATTGTATATTATGCAGACTATAGAGTGAATACTATACAACTTGCAAAACAAATTGAATGAAGTTTGCACATATGCCAAAAACTGTAAACTTCAAATTAATATTGAAAAATGCGAAACAATATTATTCAGACCTCCAGTGAATAAATGCAACTACAATATACGTCAGAACTGGAGAAAGTTTAAAATAAAATGCAAAATTTTAAATTCGATAATTTTGAATAAGTCGTCAGTAACGTACCTCGGTATAGACACCGATAAATTTTTATACTACAATAATCATGTCAACAAGAAGATTAGCAAACCAAAAATGCATTTTTTATGTATAAATGACTGTTTTACTCAAAATACATAAATAACAAGGTGAAAGTGTTATTGTACCAAGCTTTAATACATCCAATCTTAGCATATAGGTGTCCAATTTAGTTTAACATTTCAGAATGTTAAACTAAACGAAAGAATTCGTATTTTTGAAAGAAAATGCCTTAGAGTATGCACCTCTTTATATGAAACCCCACAAAGTGACTATACAAAATTCTTCTCAAAAAAAAAAATTACATAATTTTGAAAATATTATGAGATTGGACACTTTTATAATTAGGTTAATAATAAGTCATATTCAAAAAAGTATTTTTTAGCCTACGTTGCCGAGTTAGTTCTTCTAATGGTAATGTGTTCACACCATCGTTCGAATGCTGGGAAAGTTTGGTTTGGTATTTTCTGCTTAAATTGATTATTTTCTCATCTACTGTCGCAATTCTTAGGTCTCGATGAAGGTCCTTGTTGGTGATATACCATTGGGCTTTTGTGATGGTGCGAATAATTTTTGATTGTTGCCTCTGGATTAGCTTTATATTTGATTTTTTGGCAACTCCCCATATTTCGGCTCCATATGTCCAAATTGGTTTAATAATTGTCTTATAGATTAGGAGCTTGTTTTCAAGTGAAATTTTTGTATTCGGTTTGAGCAGCCAATGCAGTTGTCGTACTTTTATTTTGATTTGATCACGCTTTTTTTGTATATGGTGTTTCCAGTTTAGTTTACTGTCAATATATAATCCTAAGTACTTGGCTTGTTTTTGAATGGTTACGTCGTCTCCGTCAATATTTATATGGATTGGTGAGAATATAGTCTTAGTAGTGTATATAACTTGTACTGTTTTGTTTTTGTTTATTTTAATATGTCAATTTCTAAGCCAAGTCAAGTCTACTTGCAACATGGATGTTGCAGTATTTATGTTTTTGTAAGCACGTAGGAGTATTGTGTCATCGGCGAAAGTTGCACTCATCGACGAATTGTGAGTGGGATATGGTATGTCTGCTGTGTTTAGGGTATATAATAAGGGTCCTAGCACACTTCCCTGTGGAACTCCTGAACTTATTTCTCTAAGGGTTGAGTATTCGTCTGAGTATTTAACTAAGAAGTATCTACCTGTGATATATGATGTTAATAGATGTGCTATGTTTTGAGGGAATATAATGTTAAATTTTTCTTTGAGTCCTTTATGCCAAACCTTGTCAAGAGATTTTTCCACCTCCAAGAAGAGTCCAATACAAAATTTATTATCCTCAATGTCATTTAGAATTTTGTGCGTAACTCCGTGCACTTGTTGTATCGTTGAGTGACTTCTTCGGAAACCAAATTGGTGATTTGGAATGATGTGCCTGCGTTCTATTATTGGCAATAGTCTACTTCTTAAAATCTTTTCGAAGATTTTTGAGATTACAGGGAGTAGACTGATTGGTCTATAAGACTCTGCTTTTGATACGTCTTTGCCTGGTTCGGGATGGCAATAATCTCAGCTACTTTCCAGACTCTCGGAAAATAGTTTAGTCTGAACATAGCGTTAAAGATGTTTCTTAGATATTCTATAGGTTTTACAGGTTATTTTGTCATATCCAGGGGACTTTTTCCTTTATGTAATTATTATTGCATTTTCTTATTTCTCCTATGGTGGTCTTTTCATGTTTTATATGTTCTGAACCTCTGCTAATATCTGTGTTCAGCTGTGGATCATCTGAGTTGGTGGCGACTTCTGAAAAAAATCTTTCGAAATAGTCCGCTAATACTTTAGCTTTATCCAAGTTCGTCTTTGCCCATAAACCGTTTTCCATTTTTAGAGGAGCGTGATGATTACTTTTATTTGTCCATCCTTTAGTAGCTTTCCATAAGGAGTCCGTTATACTCGTGGGTGTTAAGCTCTTGAGATATGATGTTAATTGTTTGTTTTTTAATACCTGAATCATTTTTTTAACCTCTTTTGTTGCTTTGTTGTACTGTCTTTTTGTGTCAGGAGATCTTGTGGTTGACCAGGTTTTCCGTAGTTTACATTTTTGATTTAATAGCTGTCGTAGTTGAGGTTGTGTGTAGAATGTCCAATTTTGCTACTTCTTTTTTGGTGTCGATTGTATGACTGCTTTCATAATGGTGTCATCCAGGAATACTATCGCTGACTCGATGTCCTTATATGATTTAAGAGGGATGTCGGTCATTAAATTAATGTCAATGTATTCCTCATAAGTATGCCAGTCAGTTTTGTTGTTTGTCAGAAGTTTGTTTGCATGTGTAGGCGTGACGTGCGAGTCATATATTAATACTATAGGGTTGTGGTCTGACGAGAGTTCGAATCGTGATAAGATTTTACATTTCCGAATGTCCAGGTTCTTTGTTATGAAAAAATCTATCATCGTTTTATTATTGTTTTTTTATTATTGTCTGTTGGCCAATATGTTGGTTCGCCTGTACTCAAGTGTTTAGAGTTTGTGAACTGCATAGCGCTGAGGAGATTTTTGCCTTTTTTGTTCGTTAGCCTCGATCCCCACATAGTGTGTTTCACGTTGTAATCACCCGCTGCAATGAAGCGTTGTCCAAGAGAGTTGAGGAAATTCTTATATTCTGTGTCTGTAATATTATGCTTTGGTGGGCTATATACAGCAGATATTATGAGTGGTCCTACGAGATCATTAATTTGAATGTTCGTCGCTTCTATGTAGTTATGCTGATATGGCTCAAGCTCGTCGTGCTTTATGCACTGCTTAATAATTATGGCTGTTCCACCGTGCGCTGTGCCATCGGGATGGTTTGTGGTATACACTTTGCACCCTCTAACTTGTATGAAGTGTTTGTTTGTGCAATGTGTCTCCGAGATTAGGGCTATATCAATGATGTTTTCATGAAGAAGTATTTGTTTGTATATAGTATATATATAGTATATATTTGTCAATATGGTTTTTCAGTCCGTTTGCAATCCAAGTTATGATCCTTAATTTAGTTTTTATTTTGTTTGTCCATCTTCGATATGAGAATTGTTATGACGTTTATCATATTTGTGACTTGTTGAAACAATTGTTTCATCAGGTCTTTCATCTCAGTAATATCAGTTTCTATGTCAATGGGTCTACTTATGTATTCATTGGTTGGATTCGTGAGTTGTTCCTTCTTATTCTTTTCGCCATTATTGTTGTCATTCTTACCTTTAGCTACTTGAGCGTACGAATAACCGGCCTTAATTTTGTTTAAATTTTGAGTCTCGATTGGAGCTACTGCTACTGTCTCAGCCGGAACTTGGTGGCTAGTTTCTCTAAAGGATGGAAATCTTTTTATTTTCAGTGCCTTGTATATCTCACAACCTTTGTAGTTTGCAGTGTGTGCAGCACCGCACAATGCACATTTTATTTGACCGTTGGCTTCAATTTTGCAGTAGATTGTTTTGTGTTTACCGGCGCATTTGATAGGGTCTCTGGTGCAGAAATTTCTCGTGTGGCCGTATTTTTGACAATTTGAGCATTGCGTTATTGTCGTTTATGGTGTGGGGGCTCAAAAATGATTTTCGTGCAGAGTAGTATGGTTTTGTTATAAATATCTTTGTTGTTTTTTTTTGTTTTTGAATTCAATGAAGAATAATGGAAGCGGTTTGTTCGTGACGTTTTGTTGTACATTATGGATGTTTATGACTTCATGCCCTAGGTCGAGAAGTTAATTTTTTATTTCATTAATGTCAGTGGCGTGTTGCATGTTCCTGAGCACTACTTTAAATTCACGTTCTTCCTTCGGTTTGAACGTGTAGTATTTCGTTCTGTGCTCTTGCAGCATCTTAATATCTGTAGAGTAACTGGTAGAATATTTTGTTTGTATTCGCACCTCATTATTCTGCAGCGTTTTTAAAATGTAATTATGTTTAATTACATTTTTTAGAGCATTGCTAAGAACGCTAATTTGTTCGACATCTTGAACATATTTGGTGGTGGCTTAACCGATTTGATATTTTTTGTGTTGGCAAATTTGTTGCATCGGAAACACTTTCCGCACCACTGTTCGCTTGATAGTCATCGTTTTGAGAGAGGAGAGCGAACCTGTTGTTGTGATTGGTGCGCTTAGCCAGTATTGTTGCAGTATTGTTTGCGTTCCGTTACATTGTTTATTTCTCTTGTTTTTGCTTGTGTTGTTTTCTTCAGCACTGTTATTGGGAGATTGTTTGCTCCTATTTCTCTTTAGGCTGGACTCTTGAGTGTTGGCGTTGTTTATGTTTTATGTATCGTACTGCTTACTTGATGTTGTTGTTGTTGTACTTACTGTGATAGATGATAAAGCTAAATAAAAGTATGGATTGCTTCAGTAATAATTTAATTCCCGCGCCATACCACACAAGTGATGAATATATCAAAAACACACTTTATAGTAGATTTGTACCCCCAGAGGCCTTTTTGTTTTTGGACAAAAACGATTTTATTCAAAACAATTCAGTCATACCAATATTTTATCACAAATACAGAAGAGCCAATGTAAAAAATTAATGTTGATGTTTCAGAAATATCTCAGGATATATTCGACCAGTGTATATCTAATAAATATGCAAAGCTTAGTCTAAAAAATATACAAAAATACTGCTGGTTAAAATGTCGCGTAGAAACTGGTAGCTTATAGATTCTCATAGCATATCTTCTTAGTTTGTTAGTTATTAGTTTTAGTCGTAGTTTTAGTTCTAATTTTAATTTTAATAAACATCAAAGTAATGTTTTTTTTTACTTTAATTTTTTTATTACGTTTAATGGTTTAAATAAAGCTTATATACATATTCTGTAAACAAGTAAGAATCTATAAGAAATGAAGTTGTGAAAATTAACATAACCTTTGTTCAAGTACTAGAGTGCCCATTTACGGGACATTGTGCATTTAGATGTAATTCATAATACTAGCGTTTATTATAGTACTAATGTATAGATACAATTAAATTAATAAACTTGTTAACAAAAAAAAGCACGATAGCATAAGACGACAACAAAGCTACAGCAACAGTATGCTCAGCCCATGAGAAAATACTGAGTCGGCAAGAAGCGAAAGCTAAGGAGAATTCTGAGCTCAGAAGATGCCGTGCTTCGCTATCCCGACTTTAAGAAGACGTTCGATCTAACGACGAATTCCTCTTCGAAGGGCTTGGGGGCGGTACTGTCCCCAGACGGTAAGCCAATCACAATGATAGCGAGAACGTTGAAGAATGGGAAGTTGCACTATGCAACCAACGAAATAGAACTGCTAGCAATAGTATGGGCATTGAAAAGTCTTAGATATTATATCTACGGGGCAAAAGACCTGAACATTTTTACGGGTCACCAGCCGCTCACATTTGCGGTGTCAGATCGAAACCCAAAAGCAAAAATAAATCGGTGGAAGGCTTTCATTGAGGAGCATAATGCTAAGACTTTCTACAAGCCGGGTAGGGAAAATCAAGTCGTTGATGCATTATCACGACAAAACATCTATGTGTTGGAAAATGAGGGAGAGTCGGACGCTGCAACAATTATCGAAAATATCGAAAAGATGGGCAAACCGGTGAACAGTTTCCGAAACCAGTTTATATTAGAAGAAGCCCAACATGACTCAGTCCGGAACTTTATAATGTTTGGGGAAAAGACTCGATTTATTATTTGCTTCACAGACAAAAGTACATTGCTGGATGCTGTAAAAGCGGTCATAAACCCCGGGGTTGTAAACGCTATTCATTGTGACTTACTGGTTTTGGCTCACTTACAATATTGCATTGTGGAGACTTTTCCGGCTATACATTTTAGTTCACTGAAAAACTTTTGAGCGATGTGGTAAATAAAGGGGAACAAAAGGAGATAGCCACAGCAGAGCATAACCGAGCTCACAGAGCGGCACAGGAAAACATAACACAGGTTCTTCAGGATTATTTTTTCCCAAGATGACAAGAGTAGTCAATGAGGTTGTAGCGAACTGCGGGGTTTGTACGAGGGCAAAATATGATCGGCACCCAAAGAAACAAATATTAGGAGATTCAAGTGGTAATAGACGAGTTGAAGAGGCCCGAGGACGTCTCTCACTTGACCAAGGGAGGAGTTAACACGATGGCATAAGACGATAATAAAGCTATCGTGTCGACCACTGCAACAGTATGCTCAGCCCGAGAAAACACTGAGTCGGCAAGAAGCGAAACGAAGTAGCTGACTGTGCGTCTGGCGTATGTCCGGCGACCCAAATTTGAACCTGACACCGCGCATGCAGCAGCACCGCGGATGACCAACGTCAGCATTACACCGCACATGCAGCAGCATTATGGAAGACCAACGTCGGCACTCTTAAGGCTAACGGCAAACCGAGCCTCACACCGCACATGCAGCAACACCGTAAAAGACCAGCGTCGGCATTAAAAGCAAAACCGACCAACGTTGGCATTTAGGACCAACGGCGAACTAAGTCTGACACCGCGCATGCAGCAGCACCGCGGAAGATCGTTATTTTTACCACTACGCCAGCTAAAGTTATCGGCTGGCGAACGGTTTACTTTAGTTCTAAACTCAGACTTGTGGAAGCAAGTTGTTATGCTGCTCACGAAAATAATAAATAAAAATAAAATCATAAATTAATTTTGTTTAATTTATAGGCTAAATACAAGGAAGCCGCCCTTGCTGATATGGGCTCGATTTCGTTTCTAGTATAGAATTAATATTAATAGTGTGTTGTTTAAAAAGAAATATATATATTAAAAACGTTTTAACGCCCTACTCTCAGCACTCTATCTAAAAATTTGCAGATAAGTTGAATAGATAGAGAATTTGTCATTTTTGCTATTCTCACGCACATCGAAAGCTCCATTGTTACAAAATGACCGTTTTTCATAATAGTATAAAACATCCACGTGGCTAGTCTGTTAAGTTGAGTTTAACATAACATATGTTATTTCCAAATGCTTCTTCTTTACTCTGCAAGATGAATTGCGCGGGAAACCGACATAGCACCAGCATGGCTGTTTCCTACTAAATTTGCGTCATGAAACGAAACTAAATTGGAATTTTTGAATTGCCATTATGACGCGGCTTCAATTGCCTTATTAATTGGTGACACAATACATAGTTTTATTTCCATTTCAATAATTTCTCTCAAAAATATTGTCCGCTATTGAAAATGGATCACTGTGTCACGCAAAGATTTTACCACACCTCTTTTTTCATAATTATCGCTATTTTCAAACAATTTCGCGATTATACGGCAAATTACGTTGTCAATTTTTGTAATCTGTTTACAATGTATTCCCTATGTCTATCCAAATTTTTGTTAAATTCCTCTTCCTCATGAGGAAGTGAAAAAACCTGACAAATATTTTACTTCCTTATATCGAAGTATATTTTACTTCCTTCAATCGAAAAGTTCATGAACATTGTTTTGTCATTTTTCTGTCATTAACAGTCTATCCATTTCTTGGATAGAATGCTGAAAATAGGGCGGTTTGTATTACATTAGTATTAGCGCTATTAGCACAGATTTCATATAATCGATTTTATATAATAGTATAGATTTAGTTTATTACATTAATTTAAACTGCTGCTTTGTAGAGGTTTCGACAGGTACTACATTTCGGTTATCATCTTCTACAAATCGGTCAATCATGTAACAAGTACAATTCCACGTTATTTGTACATCTTGAAAAGGCATAATTTTTGTAATCTTATGGAGTTTGTCGCTTGATACACGATTCCGCTTGAAAACTGTTACTACAAGTTTTATTTTCCCAATAACGTTGCTTGTGGATGGAGCTTGCAAATGCAATTTAGAATCATGCCTGTACAATTTAAATTCCTAACAGCCGAATCTAGTATTTTCGCGGTTATTTAACATCAATCCGATGTTTTTGAAAAAGCCGATACATCGATGTTAATCGACTTTATTAGAAGATCGAGAAAATACGATTTTATTTAGTAATGACATCGATGTTTAATACCAATACAAAGTTTAACCCTATTGTGAATATAAACTTCTTTCATATAGAGTTGTCAAGCTATGTAAAATAAGTGGATATTGAAACTTAAATAGAATTTAATTGTTCGACGATGTATCACAGTGAAGTTATTAGATAGATACCAATGAAGAATAAATGCAATCGTTTGTTCATAATTCACTTTTCTAAATTTTTATGTGCAGTCGTTAACCATTTAGATCCCCAGACAAGTAATGTGACAAAGTGAATACGTTACAAAATGATGATACAAAATTAATCGTCATCGTAGTACGATGCTTTCGTTTAGGACTGACCCAATTTGATAATTGACACACTCAGCATATATTAATATGGCTCATGATGAGTGAGTGTTCCGTAATCATACGGAAATTCATAGCCGTGGTTATATGGTTATATGGCAACACTATAAACTTATTTATTGTGAATTCGTACTGTGTTTCACGATGCATTTGTGTTGTCGGTTTACCTTGTTGTTGTGCACAGATGGTTGTGAATTTATATGGAAGAGGAAGTTGCAAACAAAATGCTATTGACGTGGCATTTTAACAAGAACCATTGTCTATTATTACTTATAGCTTTCTGTTTTGTTGTTGCTGCCACTGAAACAGTGGATGATCAGCAGCTATGGTATGAAAATCTGCCAGCCGTGGCGATGGACTATAAGGTACACAACATGCAATCCAACTAGCTGAAGAACGTGTGGATTGTCGGAAAGTTATATTGATCTATACTCTTCCAAATAGGTGCACATCGATGCAGGAAAAGAAGATTGCTACCATCAATACGTGCAGGCGGGCGCAACTTTCTATGTTTCGTTCAGCGTAAGTAGTCCTGAATACTTTGTACAATTGATAGTATTTCAAGAAGAAGATTCAATCGCAGTTCGAACCGAACCCAACATCCTTTGTCAAATACTAATGTGTTTGTTATTGGAGTTCACTTTAACGCGTTCATCTTTTACAGGTTGTGCGTGGTGGTGATGGCATGGCTGGCTTTGCTGTACACAATCCAGCTGGTGAGATTGTTAAGCCCTACCAATGGCAACCGACTGCCGACTACACGGATCAAGTTTCGCCGGGTGGCTACTATTCTGTCTGTATTGACAATCAGTTCTCAAGATTTGCGGGAAAACTGGTAAATATTTACATAACAGTGGTGAAGTACGATGCTTGGGATAAATACGCGAAAGAGATTGAAGAGTTGCAGCTCAATATGCAAAATTTTACGGTGAGTTTGTAAAAGCGTAACTGATTTGGGGTGTATTGTATTAACCACACTTATTACTCCACTTCTCGCCCACATAGGCCGTAATAGGCACAGTGGAGCGAAACATTAATGAAATGTTGTCATATCAGTCGTACAGCAGACACCGTGAGGCGCGCGATTATGCCCTTCTCTCGGACAATAACTCTTACGTCCGCACATTCTCCATTAGCCAGATTTTGGTTATTGTGATAACATGTACTGTACAGGTAAATTTGCATCACACCCTTAAACTGCTTCCTATCTGATGGAATATAATTTTTTGCTATTGTTCTTCAGGTAGTTTTCGTGAAGAAATTATTTAACGTTAAAGCCAACTCAAGAAGCCGAATTTGAACGATGCTCAGCCGAGCAAACACTCCTATACCTCCGTCTTAACAATATTTCGTAAATATTTTATTTTACCCCTTTTTTTCTATTCTACCAACAAGCCAACAACATGTGATAGTATTTGACGACATTCGTACTCATTTTTTTAACAAACTTTTTTATCGAGTAAACTGATGACATATTTTGATTTTATTTTGTACATTCGTAAAAGTGTAAAGTAAAGATCCTGTAAATTCATTTATAGTAGTAATATGTGTATTAGAGTCTTGCGCGAATGGAATTGAAACGGTGAACAAGGCCCTTTGTGGTAATGAGCGAAGCAAGTTTTAAGACCTCGTCGGCGAAATTGAACGAACGGCGTTTCGTGCGGCGTTAGTAAATCCCATTCGTACCCAGCCAACGTATTGTTTTATTTCGAATGCGTACAAATTCGAATCATACAAGTTTCTAACCAAAGGTATAAACGAAAGCTCAAGTAGATGAAAGGGTTGAAAAATAAAGATGTTTGTGCTTTGTGTCACACAGGCATCCATGTCGCTTTCGCACATTCTAATTACGTCATCCGAAGTGGTTGCCGAATGCCGAATGTTTCGTGTGTTTGGTCTTTGTATCATATGAGTTCGTTTGCGCTTGATTTTCTGATAACCAACTGTGCAACGCGCATCACGTACAAACATTCACTCGAAAGAGTTTTCTGTTAGACCTAGAATCGGTGTTCTGCCGGAATTGAGGAGAAAGAGTTTTCTGTGACACTTTTGATCAGAGTATACGTTCATATAGAGGTTACATTTATCCCTTTAAAAAAAGACAAGAGAGACTTGTCGGGCAAGACTAGCTTATGTTAAATCTTCTTAGGGCGCGGTAGAGTATTCTGTTGGTTTACAACAGCAAGCAAATGGCCGGCCGTCGAAATTCCGTGAAAGGGGAAAATATTCAGTGATAAGTGAGTTATAAAAAACACAAGATAGAATTAAAAAAATCAGAGACATTGGGCGCGTGCAGCCGACGTGTTTGATGACCTTTTTTGATGCATTTCGCTCGTGAATGCCTAATTCATTTCGATAAAAATTTTGTGGCGATGGTTAAAAATTCATCACAAAAATACTTTGATAACCAAGGCATCACATTTCAGTCAGATTTTTTTCGTTTGTATACAAAGTAATAAAGACACAAAATTTAAAGTAAATAATTTGAGAGTTGTTATTAGATGCTGTCAAAAGTGTCAAAATGTAATAATATTTATTTATTTAATTTTTGTTTATATGTATTTATGTTCTTAATATGTATTTAACAGATGAGTGGAATGGAGAATACATTAATTGTTGGCAAATTATTTAACACAGAAATGAAAAAGGCTATTTGTGAAGTAGCTAAACGCAGTAATTTTACAAATCTAGACTCACTGCGTTCAGCAGAGACAAACCAGTTATCGATTATTAAGTCGGAGAAAATGATGGGTGATGACTTCTGCTGAATGCGCCCATTGTCTTCTAACTTTGATTTTTGTAAAGTTCTTTATTTGCAAGGTGTTCGAGAATATTAAGCAAATTGTGTGGATTTTTCTTTAATTTTAAACTACCAACGGAATTGAGCCCATATGTCAGCATTGCTGCCTTGTATTTCGTCTATATTCATTTATATGAATGCAATGAAAATACCAGGTGGCCAGCAAAAAAAAAGGCATGATCACAAAACAAAATCAGACAAAAATATTCCGAGGGATATGCAGCCAAATCAATTTTTATTCCCGCACGCGCCCGATTTCACACTTCACGACTTCTTTCCTTGTCAACAAGTAGGCGATGGTAGAAAAAACACATTGCTAACTCGCACGATAGGCATAGAAGGGGATCGAAGCAAAAAATAAGAATTTTTATTCCCGCACGCACCACACTTCACGACACAGCCAAGAAGTCAATTTTCGATTGTCCTACCAAATTTATCAAAGGTCAGGTCCCGTGCGCGTGTTTCGTTGTTGAGTTCAAATTTGCGTGCACGCAATAAGTATACATATTCACGCAGGCATATCTTTTTTCTTTGTCTTCCCTTCTGTTCGGAAAATAAGAAAATAAAACAAATGTCACACGCTTTGTTGTTGCGTGGTCAAAAGCAAAATTTATTTCTTTGTCTTTCCTGATATTCGCAATGCGCAGCTGGTTTGATTTCGTTTTGACATGGGACACTTGCCGTTTCTTGCTGTTTTTTCTGTTTGCCTGATAGTAAAGGTAGAATTAGCTGTATTCAACTTCGATTTTTCGATATATCTAGCGCAAAATATTGCATTTTAAATGAATTTTAGTTATTTATTATTTCTTTAAAAAATTTCAAATAATTGATACACTTTTGGCATGAGTGAAGAAAACTGCGCCGTACGAATAATGTTTTTCATAAAAAATCGCGCCAAGCCTATACATGTTCATTTTATCATCACTTCCACAACAATATCAATACAATCAAAATAAAAATGGGTGACGGCACAAAGAAGAAGAACACAAAATTGAGAAAGACACACCAAGAACAAGAAACAGCGCTTGCTTCGATTTCGCAAGAGGCACCCACCTTCTAATATTTCTGTTTGCCTGGGTTTCGTTTATAATTATTATTTATCATTTACAAACTCCACATCAAGCACCTTTCAATTTCAAAACTATTGCCTCTGTCATCTGAAATAGCGCATTTGTATAGATCTCTTTTTATATATGTACAAGTATCAATCAATCATCAATGAAATAAGTATGATCAGCTCAGAGGTTTTAGTGACAATTGACTTACGTTTAAAATAAATAACCAATAATCATAACGAAGAATTTGATGGTATAGATATTATATTTATAGGAGATTCGTAGAATCAACCACCGGTACGAGTAACACCAATATATAACTCTGTTAGAAGACACATGGTTGGACCCATCTTTGGCGAAAACTTAAATTTTATCAACGCAAACAAGTCACGAGACAGGCTAATACTGCATTTTCTAATTTACTAAGTAAATTAGGCAATGATGAACCTTTACAAAAACAAGAAATCGAGTTGATAGAATCAAGGTTTTTTGTAAAAATCCGATACTCAAAAATTGTGCCCTAATGGGATTCTCCTATTTTTCAAAAAGGAGCAAGTTTACGTTCTATAACAATTCCAAGAGAAAATTATATCTACAGCCACTGATTCAATTACAGGATCCAAAAATCATGAACATAGTGCTAATTTTAGAGTAAAGTTACATAAAATGTCATTTTTATTTTTGTAACAGGCATGTTGTATCTCATCATATAGCCATATATCAGATGGCTTATGTAATGGTACGACAGGAAAATTAGTGCATTTATATTTTGATACAAACAACATTGTAGTTAGAGTTTGGTTGGAGTTTTGTGATTCAACAACGTTTGGTTAGAAGAAAAGCAAAAAAAGCTGTACCTAGTGGAGTTAGTAGTCTTGCTGTACCTATTGAACTACTATCTGCGAACATTCTATTGGAATCAGATAAGAAAATTATTGCTGCTCGATTTGCCTTTAATTTCGACTTGAGCTATTACCATACATAAATCGCAGGGCAGAAATTTAAGTGAAATAGTTTACGCGTACAGTAAAAAATTTTTGCAAGAACTTATTTACGTTGTGCTATCTCGAGTAAGACATATGAAAACTTATATATTGTAACACACCAAGATGATCCAACGAAATTTAAATTTTATCATAATCGAAAGCAAGCTAGATCAACAGAGAAATTGCAACAAGAACTTCAAAGATTATCGTTAAACACTTTTCGAAACGTGACGGCAAACAAAGTTTCAATGATTCGCGCATAAGTACACAGTCCTTAGAACAGGTGTGTGCAAGCCCTATTTGTTTTTGTAAAACACTTAGGTATGGCATGAGCAGTCGATGTGTACGTACATTGCACTCAGGTAAGGTCTGCACACACGCATTCAAAATACACATGCACAAGTAAACATTTCCTCAACTTTGCTGCTCATCAGTACTTTTTTTTGGCGACAAAGTAGAAGGTGTTATTCTTTACCTTACGATTGAAAAGCACTTAGAAAAATCGGGGTTTTGTTTTAAGTTGCAAATCTAATTATAATGAAAGCGAAAGAGCGAATTTTGTTCGTTTATGTCTGGATAGTAATCTGTGGAACCACTGCATATATTTGAAAAATTCTATAACTCCGTAAAAACTTTGAAATGGTGGTATGAAACCCAGTCTGTTTTGCCTTTTTCGAACATAAGCAAACCCCATGGTCGAATCAGCTAACAGTTGACATTTTTTGTAGAATCTGTAAAATTTAATTTATTTTCAAAAAACAGCAATAATACGTGAAAAATATATAAAAATAAAATGAGTATTGCTTTGGTAGTCTTATTATCTGCATCAATAAGAAAATTCTGAAATAATAAAACGCAGAATTTTGAGAGACCGCTGCAGTCCTCTTGAGTTGCCAGAGTCGGCGTAAGTAGAATTTGGTTTTTGGCTGTTTTTACGCACATAATTTCTTCGCAGAGGCTTTCCTAATGGTGTTGGATACCATTAAATCGCACTTGTCACAGTCTGAGACTTCGTCAGTACTTCAAATGGCAGCGACACTGCGATTTGTGGCAGAAGGGTCCTATGAAAAGTCAGTCTGAAACGACTCTAGCATAAATCTAGGGAGGAGCACGGTGTCAGTTATTTTATGTGATGACGGTGCTAGAGCGTTTTATTTGTCCCCCTGTGGTTGAAACTTTTTACGGATGCACATGAAAAGGGCCCACACGGTTCAACGAATTTGCCAAATCCTGCCACAGTAAGTCCACCAATGGCTTTTCGCTCTTCGTGGTGGCCCTGGCCAGATCCTGGTTCACTTCCGTGAACTCAAGCATACTTTTCTTTTGACTGACATTTTTATGCTTTCCCCTATTTGTTTCCATTTAGAAAGACCTTTTTTGCGGGCTTTTTTTTTGTATTTAAAAAAACCGTTTAATTTACTTACATGGCAATTATAAAAATTAAAATTAAACAATTACAATATACATATAACCAAAAAAAAAATTCAAATAAAACACAAAAATTTGCGAGCAGCAAAGACCCGTATTACACTAGACAAATCAACTCTCTTTTTCTCTCTCTCAACCAATGCTCGTTGGGAAGGGAAGTGCTGGGCTACGGGTACGAATTGTTGATTGTTGTCGGTGGTGTACAATCAATACTTTTTCAACACTTTGACATTTCTTTTTGTGTGTTCGTTCGGTTTTATCGCCGTTATTTCATTCGTTCGTTCATATTTTGTAAATTAAATTACGAAAAGGGCAAAAGTAGTGTGGTCAAAGGAAGCTACTCAAATTTTAATAGAAAAAATGCAAGATTATGAATTATTATTGCGCGTAAAGTGCAAAGAAAATGTAAACAACTGTCAAAAATGTTGAAAGCTACTGAATATAATGTAATAACTGAGATCAATACCAAAAAGGAATAAACGATTACTTGAGAGTGTTGATTTCCCAAGTGTAATACCCGTCAAAACACAAATGGAAATCAATTCCGACAGCTAACTGCTTCTCGGTTTGTTTCCTATAACAAAACCAAGAAATCGGTTTTCCTGCCACCAATTTCCAATACTAAAACCGATTCCAACATGAAACCTTTTCTTGTCGGTTTCAACCCCTATTCCGAAAACGATCGGATTCTATGACAAGCCCGAATAATCGATATTTTTCAGTGTAAATAAAAAAATTGTTCCTTTGTATTGGTATTGTATTGCTCTTTCATAAGCAATGTTTGAACAGCTTTGCCTTAGAGAATATGTTGTTTATGTTCTGGAGAATGCGCTTCTTGTTCCCCGTGTACTCTGTCTGTCTCCTTTTGGCCAATATATTTGTAAATTCCGCAGCATCGTCGCTAACATCTGCGTTTACTTGCGCCGAAGCCCTATAATTTTCTAGAATGTTGATCGCATTCTGCATTATTTCCGTTCCAATCAAGTTGCTCTTTTTTAATATTAATTTTCTTATTTAATTTTTCAATTTCCGATTCGTACTGGTTTTTCTGAAAAAGGCTTCATTTTGGCAGAACTTTTCACAATTCGGTAAAACAACCTCTGAAGGCTTCCCCTCAGCGAAAGCGGTTGTCATTTTGTTGCTGATCTCTATTTTGCATTTTTGTTTTTGATGTTGTTGGCATCATTTTAGGGTGAGCGCCTTTTCTCAAACACTTCGTATTTATGTTGAAAAATGATTGAAAGTGACATACTAAGACACGTTGTACTTTTTCCCCATGTTCTTCAATTCCGCAAATCCTATAAAAAAAAAAAAATTAAATAATACATTTATTTTCATTTCATTCATATAAATGAACTAGTGCTCCGGCAAACGTTGTTTTGCCCACTCTTGTATGTGATGCTTTCAAAGAGTATAATCCGAGAGTAAACAGAAAATGAGAAATTTCGTTCGAGGTTTTGCCTCTCTCTTGCCCCAATCAGACAGTAGACGTTTTTACGTTTTGCAAGCAACTCACAAACACAGACACAAAAATGAAGTAGAAGCATAGCAGAAAGAACAACAAAACGTACGAAACTTTTTTTGTGCTTGTGCTGGCAGTTACTGCATAATAAGTAGAGTGAGCCGCATAGATTTTAAAAGCAAATTTTATTAAACGCAAAAAAAGAAAAGTGAATTGTGAAATATTAAATAATGGAAAATTCAGGTAAGCAGAAAAAAGTGATTAAGTCCTAAATTTCAACTAAACATTAACTTAATTTTTTGTTTATTTGGCACATGAAGAGCTAATTTCTCGCATACTTTAGAAATAAAGAGAAATTTGAGACGCAATGAACAAATAATGGCAAGCGTGGATAAAGGATAAAATTGGAAAAAGGATAAAATTGACATAATTCCCATGACACAGAGCCAACATGCAGTAAGGGCCTCAACGAATCACCAAAAAGTTTAAATAGAACCGAAGTACGAAACCCAGCAATTATATACGTGGCTACCTGGAACAAAAGTAACAGGTGAATCTTTTCAAAAGATGCAACAAAAAAAGCTCGCGAAAGAGGTAGGTCGCAAGCAGTTAATTCCTCGCATACTTTAGAAAACCAAAGAGGGAAAATTAATGCAAATTTTAGAGGCAATGAATTTTCCTCTCTTCTTTAAAGAGGGGCAAAATTCCAACATATTCGACCACAAATGGATCTAAGTATCCGCCACGACCAAACTGTTTGCCTGAACGATTAATATCCCCCAGACATGCAATGCAAATTAGAAGGCTTTGTCATGGTCAGGGTCAATATGGGATTTTAGGGCAATATATTAAACGTACCGGTCTCGGTAAATAATATATTTAGTTGTCTTCCAAGAGTAGTTGACGATGATTATGAAAAAATATATAAAACCAAGTGACATGATGGGCTTTGTTAATAAACGAGTTATTAGACAGTGGCTTGAATTCTTCATCAAGACTCCTCTTTATAGATTCTATGCTATAAGAATTGACAATAGTCTGGTAATGGAAAATGCAGAACCATCTGTGCCCATAGAAATTTTCAGTGAAGAAATAGATATGGAAGACAGTCTTCATGCTTAACAACAAACGCTGTTATGGAACGAAGATTTTGCTATGATTCGTCAGCTCGGCAAGCCAAAATTTTTTTTGACTATGAGCGCAAATGAAATTGGTTGGCCAAAGTTGATGAAGCTTTTATATAAACTACGCAACCACGGATCAGAAAACGGTTCTGAAGAGCTCGAAAATATAAATTTTATTTCTTATCAATGAATATTCGATCACCTGCCCTATTCATTCCAATAAACTGGTACAAGTTATCTTGGGCATACTTCAGTCCACAAAACATAGTACTTTTGATAAGCATTTCGTCAAGCATTACTTTAAACGAATTGAGTTTCAACACCGCGGTAGCCCGCATGCATATATTCAAGGTTTAACTGAAGATAGATTAGCGACTGGAGTATTGATTGACCTACTAGTTTCGGTGTCTCTAGTTAATGCCTCTGGATTTGACAAACTGTAGAAACATAAACAAAATTTTACGTATTTCAAAAAAAAAAAAATCTAGTCTTTGTCGTTTCGAGTCAATATTCATGGCATGCCTATCAACGACAAGACTTTAACCGATGCCAATAACTAACCAACGTCTACAACCTTACTTACAAATTTATAAACAGATTAGGAATGCACTAGAAACTAATGATTATCCTGATATATACCATTTCTTACGGGTCAATAAAATAAACTCGTATGATATATACCTAAAGTGACCATACGTCCCGTTTACAACGGGAACGTCCCTTTTTTTGGTTCTCCGTCCCGGTGTCCCGGAATAAAGCTTCGGGACACGAAATTGTCCGGTTTCCCCAATAATCTAGTTACCAAGTTGAAAAACATGTTAATTCTTGCTATAGTTAGTTGAAATATTGTATATGCGATAACTCATTGGAGTCGTAATGACATCTCCAAAAATGTACGAAAGTTTTGAACGCAATAACAAGTCAAGCTATTACAAAACTGTCGGAGTAGTACGAAACTTTATCTTTTTAATGACATCTTCTAAGCAGTTTCTTCCATTTACAGTTCGTATTTTGATGCTGAAATTAAAAAATTGTGGCACTGATATTGACGAAGACTTTGTAAAAAGCACAGAATTTTATAAAACAAGCCGTGATTATTTTGAACATTGGACTTGCTTTTTTACAAAATAATTGGAGATAAAAAGTAACCGAATTGAAAAATGTAAATGTTTCTATGGAAACTCGATGGGTGGAAGTATTCAAACACTTTCTCACCAACAGTCTCACACATTAAAAGTTTTGTATGTTAACTGAATATATTTTATGTTTGCCTGGCACAAATGCACCAATAGAAAGAAAAAACACAGTTACAGGTTCCGGTCATTATGGCGATGTTGGTAACTAAGGTGAATATTTAAAAAACGTGCCAACAATTTTATTCTTACTTAATATTATGTATTAAAACAAATTTGTTCCTCTGACAAATAGAAAAATAATTATGTAATGTTTCATTAGTTTTTTTAATTTCTAATTTTGATAAATAAAATAAAAAGTATTAAAAATGTCTTTCTCTTTCTATTGTCAAGCTACTAACTGACGTAAATAAACTGATGTCCCGTTTTGAGTCAAAACGAAAAATGGTCACGTTATATATACCTCGATAAACTCCGCGCTGGCATAACAAGACCACGAGTATTTTTAAAACGTGAAACCACAGATAAATGGTATAACCCATTTAATCCTTTTATTCTTAACGTTCTGGGTTCAAATATGCATTTCCAAGTTATTGTTGAGGAGTATATTTATGCAGCGTATGTAGTTGAATATGTAAATAAAATAAATATATACCTCTATTAGTAATCTTCACCGCAAAATAATACATACGAGGGAAGAGCATCCAGAATTTGATTTCATAGATATAGCGAGGAAGCTTAGCGTCGACATGTTAAATGGCGTCGAGCTCACGAGCGAAGAAGCTGATTGGTTCCTTCTTAGATAGGATATGTCAAGAAGATCGGTAAAAATTGTTTGTATTCCAACTGTGTGGCCTGTGTGAGTGAGATCGTATCAGAAAATCAAATAAAACATTACAAGAAGAAAATATCGAACCTGATTTATTTGATGTTTGGCTTGAAAACTGTTTTGATGAATATCAAAAGAGACCAGAAGAATTAAATGATATTACCTTAGCCCAAGTCGTTGCTTTTTATACTGTATCGAAAGCAAATAAGTGGACCCGACGACACGATCCACAAATAATACGTTACCGTAACTATGACATGTCAGCTGATCCTAATGAGCACAAACGTGAAATGGTTACTTGGCATTTGCCTTTCCGCGATGAAGAAAATAACATCCTTGCAGAAAATAAGTATATTCAAACATACTGTTGGAGCTAGGCCCTTGGACTTAATATTAAGCAATTCAAACTATTGTAAATTTGGCGCCTTCAGCATATGATTTCTGTAAGCTTGGCTGCACTTAATCCCACTCACATACTCCCACACACACTTTCCCCTCACCTTTTCCAATCACTATGCGATCTCTCTCACCACCACATTCCTTCATTAAGTCCCGCAGTTGGACTCAAATTATGTAATTTAAATTCATGTTGTCCCTTGCCAACAGCACGGTTGATAAAATTCGCAAGCTCTGCTTCTTCTTTGAAATGCCGAATTACAGCTGCCGAAAAAGCTCGGCAGCTCAACACATACGATGACAACGATTTACTCATAATGCAGAGAAAACTGGAATTCGAGTCGAATTTAGATATTGAAAAAACTATCCAGATCTTTCGAGAGTTATGCACTGACTTTATCGCAAACGCTAATACGGAAGTAAATGCAGATTTACGACTTTAAATCCTCTTGAGCGAATTGTGAAAAACGCGATAACATCATGGATAGGGAGGACTTTAACTGCATTATACGTTCAGCGAATTACAGCAAGAAAGGTCTACTATTGCATGTTATCTGGCATCTCTCAAATAACGAAACTGATGGATTAGTACAAGTTTTTCTTACAGGACCGGCAGGATATGGAAAAACTTGAAAAACTAAATTTAATTGAAACATGTTTTTATACCAAACGAGAAACCAAAGAACAATGTTCTAGTGGCATTAGATTCTTTTTTAAAAATCATGACGTCGAGCAGTTTAACAAACGGATCCTAAGTTCGAGCCCAGACAAAGTGTTATCTGTTGATAAAGACATTTTCACTAGCAACATTACAGATGAGAAACAGGCTCATTTTAGGCAACAACTACACAAAAAAGTTGTCTTAGATACTGGTGGATTGCCCTACGAAATTATGCTCGTAATTGGTCGCCCATATATGGCACCGACTATCAGCGTTAAGCGAAATCACTTTCTATTAATTCCCGCCGGTGGTATGACAATACTCAAGTCACAAGGATGTACCTTCAATTAGGTTGTTTATGAGTATGAAAAATGTCATGATCAACAACTTCTTTATGTCGCACTCTCACGAGTTACAAGTCTTGAAGGGCTTTTCATTATTATAAAACACAATGACAAACGGTTTTATAATTGACGAAGACTTGCACCCAGTTTGTTACCGCTCCAAATTGAATTTTCAAGGCTTGCAAATAATGCTTTAAAAACACGCCAGGATAAAATTTTGGATGTTATACGTACCACACCATCTACGTCATTCTTTATATTCAAGTGCCAAAGTTTAAAAGCTCGCAAGAATGATCTGAAAGATGCCTTTCTTATGCTCTGTAAGACTTGGCTGTCTAACAACGAATGTGTCTCCATTCCAAACTTCTAATGTTGCGCTAAGTTTAAAATAGAAGTTCTGCGTGCTGGTTGCGTAGCGATATATAAAAAACAAAACACAGAACATGTGGTAGTTAACACATGAGCTAGTTAAATATTGCCAGTTATTAATCTGCCCATCAATATCCCGATCAATCGGAGACGTTTGTGCCACCGAATGTTGCATAATGGACAGAATGTGCTACTAGTAGTCGTGTACATTGCACCAAATCAACGCGTAAAAGAAATTATAAACTTTTTCGTTTTGTTTTGTTGCCATATACTTCCATGGGATCTGCTGAGCTTGAACAAGACTTTGACAAATTGCCTATGATTTTGGATGGCGACTTCAACATCAACTTTGCAGCAGATGATGCTGAACCCCTTATTGAATTTTCGAGGGAAAAACTTAGTTTGCAAATGGTTACAAGGCGAAACTGTCCAACAACCAACTACAAAACTACAATCGATGCAGTCTTCTCGAGGGAAGTGAACTCTGTTAAATCAATGGTGTATATCTCATATTTTAGTTATCACCGAAATATAATTGCTAATGTAAGAAATTAATTAAAATAAATAAAAATGTAATAATACAAAAATTAATTCAATTTTGTATTTTTTTTTTTTGGTTGAGTAGAGTGAAATTTTACATGCGCGTCAACACGTCATCGTGTCATCGCGTAGTCCTTAGTTAAGAAAACCACAATAAGTACTTTTCAATGATAGCTCATTGGTTTTACTGAATCTGCTTTTGTAAACGAAACCAAAAATAATATCCTGTCAAAACAACAACAACAAGTGCCTGTGTTGCATCTGAGAGAGAAGTCGTTTGAGCGAAGCATACAAACTGAAACGAAGACGGCCGTTGTAAAAACAACAACAGCGAAGGCATACGTTGATACTGATAGAACAATCGCTTAATCGAAAGCAACAGCAAGAAGAAGGGCACTCGTTGTTGTTATTTTATGTATATATTTATATACATATTTATTCATTCAGTTAGATACTGAATATGTTTCACATCAGGAGCTCGTGAGTGCTAAGCATATTCACAAATTATTATTATTTTTGTTTACCCATTGACTTAGCAAGTACGCAACGACCACACACTGATCTCACATAGGGCAAGTCAAATGGGAAACAAAATTCACCCAGTTACACAGTAGACTGAGCTTAGATGGTCTTAATTGCTAATTTCTTTAGTGAACATGCGATACCACAGCTAATGTCTACGTACTATATATTTGGCTACAGATAAAAACATCATCAGCCTCGAACAAATAAGCATCCTAGATGAACTAAATCTAGGATTTAACTTAGAGTTCATTACATACCATAATAATAAATATTTACACAAGTAAAGCTAGCATTAATTCAACGACGCTAATTAAGACGACTTTACATGTGTGAGAACTGTGAGTTCATTAAAGAGAACATTAGTTATTATGGGTTGAGATAAGGTAATAGAATAGATTTTAAATTATCAGAAGATTTAGAGATGGATACTAGGTTATAGTGCAAAATGAATGAATGACATAAGACGCGAAATGGATCACGCAGCAGATAAGTAGTTCTACAGAAATCGATAGAAATTGGAATATAACCTCTAGTAACCCAATGATAAACGTTAAAGTTTATGCTACCAAGCAGAAAAGGACAATAAATACTACGAACAATTAAATTATGTAGAAACATTACACCGAAAGTTGTTCTACGACTGGCCAGCGTAGGTAGTTGGATAAGCTTTAGGCGGGATCGATAGGATGGAAGGTGGATATCTGTATTCCAGTGCTTGTTACGAGGTGTAAATAGTCAGAATTGTTTTTGTACTGATTCAATGCGATCGCTATACATTATAAACTGGGGGTCCCATACATAAGATGCCTATTCCAAAATAGGTCTAACTAAGGATTTGAACAGCAATTTAGTGTTATTATTGAGTAGTACTCAACAAAGGAAGAACGAAATGCTGAATCTGATCGGTAATAATATGATAAAACAGTTTAGCAATTCCCCTGTAATTTGAAATATCGACTTTACTACTTTTTTTCTCTTTGCAATTCTATCACTGTCTAGCTGAGAGTGTCAAAATTCGGGCTTAAGTCGTTTCCCTTTTTTGCACAGTGTGTTGATACTAACAAAAAAATTTTGAAAATAAATTTAAAAAAATTTTCACTCTCAAGTTTATTTTATTATTATTTTATTTATTTATTTTATTTTTGCTTATTGTTTATTTGATATATTCATAAATTTTTAAGCTTTTATAAATTTATACCAAAAAAATTTTTTTTATTTGTATTTTTTTTTTAATTTTTAATTTTATTTTTTATTTTATTTTTCTTATTTTATTATTATTATTTTTTTATATTTATTTTTATTTTTTTAAATTTACTTCTTTTTTCACTTATTTTTATTTTATTTATTAATTTTTTTCCTATCTTATTTATCTTATTTTGCTTTTATTTTATTTAATATCTTGTTTCTATACTTCACGCAAAATGAGTTGCTGTATTCGGGCTTGCGCCAACAAGGACAACTTTAATAGTGATAAGCTTAGAGGTGTCTCTTGTTGGATGTGCGATAACATCGCCCACCTTAAGTGCGCTGGGTTGACTGGTCGCGACTATGACCGACTTTACGGTACGGCTAAACCTGCATGTGGTGGCATCAGGTGGTCGTGCCCCACCTGCTTTAATCGCCAGGGGGACTTCTCATTTATGTACCACCGTATGCGAATTAAATACCAAAAACTTAAGAAACTATTCACTGAGCTCACCTCAGAGTTTGATGCTGGGTCAAAAATGTGTTTGGAGTACTCTTTCGACTCGACTCCAACGGCTAATGGAGTACAACTGCCGCCATTATCCCCTTACAATCTTGTGCCTACCGCAGCGCCACTTATTTCTTTTTCGTCTCCTAAACCCCCTTCTTGTCTTTCCCCTCCAACTTGTTCTACTTCTTCCCAACTTTTAGCCACTTACTCTTATGTACTTTATTCTACTTCTACCCAACCGCCCCATCCTACTCCAATTCCTTTATCTCCCTCAACCATTATGCCCTCTACTATTTCTTCATCTGTCGCTTTTAACTTTCCATCCACTACTTGTTCGTCTTCCTCGATTCCTTGTCCTACTTCTGTGACTTCAGCTTCAACTTATTCTACTTGTTCTTCTTCTTCCCAACCTTTACCCAGTCACTCTTCTGTACTTTCTTCCATATCCACCCCATCGTCCCGTCCCGCTCAAATTCCGGTAGCTCCGTTAACCACTATCCCATCTACTACTTCTTCATTTATCGCCTTTAACTTTCCCTCCACTACTTGTTCGACTTCCTCTATTCCATGTCTTACTACTGTGACTTCAGCTTCAACTTCTCCAACTTGTTCCACTTCTTCCCAACCTTTACCCACTTATTCTTCTGTACTTTCTTCAATATCTAATGAATCATCCCATCCCGCTCGAATTCCAGTAGTTCCTTCTACCAATATCCCCTCTACTACCACTTCATCTGTCGCTTTCAACTTTCCCACCACTAATTGTTCATCTTGCTCTACTCCCTGTCCTACTACTGTAACTTCTGCTTCATCTTCTACTAAAGTCTCTAACTCCTCCCGTACTTTGTCACCCCCTAAGAGTTCTTCACAGTCCAATACTGCCTCTACTCCAGTGCCATGTATTTTGAAGGTGCTGGATCCTCGTAAACATATTTTTATTTCCAGGTTGGATAAGGAGACAACCTGTGACGACGTTGCACGCTATATATCATCAAAAGCATGCAACCTTTCGAATAGTAATATTCACAAGTTTAATTTTGCTAGCCCTAGAGAAGGCTCTTCTTTCATACTTTCAGTTTCTATGGAAGTAATTTCTGTCATTTGTGACCCTACATTCTGGGCTGCCCATATGGTGGTCCATGAGTTCATTCCTAGGAAAAAATCGAGAGCTTTGAAGGTTACCGTACCAGTCACTGCTTCAACTTCATCTTCTGCTTCTTCAAAATCTCCAAAAAACTAAGTCTACATTTTCAAAATGTTAGAGGGCTAAATTCTAAACTTTCCTCGTTTTATCTTAGAAGTTTTCCTTCAGTTCTGACATTATCGTTTTCGTTGAGCTCATTAATGACGCTGATTTTTGCTTGTTTTTGGTGATTTTAATCTTCCCTCTATTAATTGGATTACTTTTAGTGACTCCAATATCCTTCTTCTTTCTGTTGGCAGCGAGTTCGTTGATTTATTACTGAATCTCTCTCTCCAGCAAATAAACCACATTTCCAACATCAAACATCGTATGCTAGACCTAGTGTTTACTAACTGCCATGAAAATACCTCACTGTCGAGATCCTCTCCATTGTCAATTCCAGAAGATACCTATCACCCCACTCTTGAGGTGACACTAATTCTTTACCAACTTCTGTCTACATCTGATTCAACTTGTGCTAAGCCAAGAAAGCTTTTAATTTTAAACATACTAATCTCAATCGTCTCAACTCATTGCTTGCTTCCACGGATTGGTCAATATTAAGATCTTCTTCTGATATGGATACTGCCGTGCGGTTTTTCAACACGACTATGCTGGATTATATCAATAAATGTATGCCTAAAGTGCATGTTACCGACGATTCTAAGCGTCCGCCTTGGTTTTGTATAAATTTGGTCCGTCTAAAAAATATTAGAAATCGGTTATTTAAAAAATTGAAACGCTCTTGTTCCGCAACTGATTATGCGAGTTATGCCGCGGCTCGTAGTAAATTCAACATTTTAAATCAATCTTGCTATAGTAGATATTTGCGCAAAGTAAAAGTAAATATTAATCGAGATCCCAAGAATTTTTTTAAATTCATCAAAATCAAGGACAAATCAGAGTTATTTCCAACTAGTATGGAGTTTGATGGAGTTGCAAGTAGCTCTGATGATGGGATTGCGAACCTTTTTGCTAAATTTTTCCAGGGCACCTATTCTAATAGTGCCTGTGGAAATAGTTCTCCTTACCCTTATAAAATTGATGAATTTAATCACTTCAATTTGCCGTTTATTGACGGCAGTATTGTATTGCGATATCAAAATTGTTTAAACCCTCTTTTTCTCCTGGTCCGGATAATATTCGTAGTTGTATCTTAAAAATCGGTGCTGACAACTTATATATTCCCATTTATACCTTATTTAATTTATCCCTTATTACTTCGTCTATGCCAAGTGGTTGGAAAGAATTCCCTTATCCAAAAAGGGTAGTAAGTCTGATATATCGAACTACAGAGGTATTGCCAAGCTGTGTTCAATTCCTAAGCTTTTGAGCAGATTATCACTGATCATCTACAGTTTTATATTCGCCCATTGTTGAGTATATCTCAGCATGGTTTTGTAAAGAACCGTTCAACGGTAACCAATCTATTGTTATTTACTTCTATTGTCAATCACAACTTTTCGGTAGGTAGCCAAACTGATGTTATCTACACCGACTTCAGTAAGCTTTCGATACTGTATCGCATGCGTTGCTCATAACCAAACTCAAAGTTTTTGGTTTCCCTTCTCCATTGATCCGATGGCTGGCATCTTACCTTGATCATCGCACTCAAAGGGTACTTTTTAAGTCTTCAATATCTAAGTCTTTAAAGGTAACATCAGGTGTTCCCCAAGGCTGTCATTTGGGGCCTTTGCTTTTCAACATATTTATTAATGATCTACCTAAAGTCATCAAACACTCTCAGATTTTAATGTATGCAGATGATGTAAAACTATGTTTCCGCCTTAATAACCCTTCTCACGGGATTTTCCTTCAGAGTGGCATAGACTCTTTATCTCGTTGGTGTTCCAAAAACTATTTAATCCTCAATACCAATAAATGCAAAGTTATGTCCTTTTTTCGCGAAGCCCTGATTTCAAATTCTTATTACATTAACCAAAATAGTTTAGATAGTACTTCCCAGTTTAACGACTTTGGTATTTTGATGGACTCGAAGTTGGATTTCGGTACCCACATTTCCACTTGGGTCTCTAAAGATAGAGGTGTCCTTGATTATATTAAACGCTGGGCTAAGGAATTTAATGATCCGTATACTACCAAAGTACTATACACTTCACTGGTAAGACCTATTCTGAAGTATGCGTCTTGTGTCTGGGATTCTCAATATCAGATGTATATTGATCGTATTGAGTTGGTGCAAAAGCAATTTCTACTTTTTGCTCTCAAAAACTTGCACTGGGATCCTAATGCTTGCATACCATCTTATCGGTGTCGTCTCAAATTGATCAACCTTCCTGCCTTGTCTAGTCGTAGAACGGTCATTGGTGTAACTTTTATGTATAACCTCATTTATGGTAGTATTAACTCACCTTTCTTACTTAGAATGATTAACTTTAGTGTACCAGCACGTCCAACTAGAAACTATTATCCTATTACTCTTCCCTTCTGTAGAGCTTCTTATTTGCAACATGATCCATTCTATGTCTTATGCAAATCTTTTAATACCCACTTTGCGTGTGCTGCTCCTCCCACCTTTTCTTATGTTATAAAAACTAAATTGTTGGCATCATTTAGTTAATGTATAACTTATTTTCTATACTGGTACCCTAAATTTTTCCTCCTTGTTTAAATAGTCTATGTTATTGTAGGTATTGAATTCTAAATTTAATATTAGCTTTAGTTTAATCTTGCATGCTGATTATGTTAGTGGCTGATGATGTTTTTATCTGTAGCCAAATATTTAGTACGTAAACATTAGCTATGGTATAGCATGATCACCAAAGATATTAGCAATTAAGACCAGCAGAGCCCAGTCTATGTGACTGGGTGAATTTTGAGGCCAGCTGGGCCTGCCCCATGTGAGATCAGTGTGTGGTCATTGCGTACCTACTAAGTCGAATAAAAAAAAAATATATAAAAAAATAGAGAAATGATGTAAGATTGTTTCCAAATACTAGGTAAAATAGAGGTATTCAAGAAAACGTCAAACAATTTACAGATTAGCAAAGTATCAGGCCACAGCTTTAGAATACAACCAGGTATATCATCCGGACCCGGTAAAGAAGTTAGTTTAAAGGCTTTTAAGTAGTTTAAAAATGTATGATATTCATTTACGGGCATATTAAACATGTTAAAATTACTCAAAAGATTTGGATAATGATGAATGTTGAGGGGTATTCCTGTCAGAGGAAGCGGGCACTGTGACCAGAGAAGATTTTTTGTACCCTATACCATGGTTAAGACAATAGAGACTCTGCCTTTTTGATAAAGGCTAGAAGGTTCTTTGTCGAAGAGTTTCTGATCAGAACAGGTTATACAGAGTCCTGTTTCAGAGAGTTCAGACGAGGTCTGGCCACCGCCGGACACTTGATTCTACGTCTTCTAGGCAGACCCTACACTCTGGGGAAGGTGACAAACGGTTTTGTAATGCTAGCTGCACAATTTTTTATACAACTGTAATCTCACTTAAACTGCGTATTCCTAAAGTCAAACTTAAATGTAACACATATGCCACTTTGGTTCTCTCGTGATCTGATTCAACTAAATAAAAATTTACAATTTGTCTGCAGAATCTCTTTAATTCATACGCCTCTCTGTTTTTCGGGGTGTGTCTGGTGCTTCATGGTCGGGCAACCAGCAGTGCAACTTTTTATTTTTTCGCCTCCAACTTTAAGGCGAAGCTTACCACTTACACCTTTTAGTTGTGACTGTTGCTTCTCATGTAGATTCATCGGTGTTTTGCTCAGTTGGACAATTCAACGCTTCCGTTAATGAATTTCTCACTGTATAAGTTTTTTTATTTTGTTTAAGTTTTTACTTCACTTTTACACGAAAGCTAATGAATAACAATGAACGTCTGCTATAAGTTATCTAAGGAAAACAGAAAGTAGTCTTTTATAATCACTCATTACAATTTAATTAATTGGCGGATTTTAAGTCGACCAAAGCATTTATTAAGGGACAATGTGGTATTATATATTAGGTTGTTTGGAAAGTAATTTCGTTTTTTCTCGACAGATGGTTTAAATGTGTCTTTTCTATCATTCTATGTAGTAGTTTTTGGTCGGGGTCCCTTTAAATATGGAGAGCAACAAGTAGCATTTGCGCAATATTTGCTTCTTTGATATAGAAAAGTTAAAATGCTGTTCAAGCCAGAAAGAAATTAACCGATGTTTATATAGAAAATGTATTGACAGTACCATAATTGGGTTGCAGAATCTCGAGCTTGCAATAGAAGTCCGGTTGAAGCTGATAAAGACACAATAACGCAGGGGTCGCCAAGAAGTGTCAATACTTTCAGGTTGTCTTCAAAAAACGTTTTTTTTCGAACACAATGAATAAGGTAGTTAAAAAACAATTTAAATACTATTTTCAGTGTCTAGTATTTTCCATCAAGTAAAACCACTTTTTTCCGATTCTTTTCACACTTGCTTTTCGATGTCCAATAAATGTGGATGGAGCTCAGATTAAAACCAAACAAGCAAAAACTACCTAACTACCTTTTAGCAGAAATAAAAACTCGCGAATGTAAGTTGCTCGAAAGTAAAGCATTGTTATTCGCCGTATTTTTGAACTAAATCAAGTAACACAAAAAATTTAAGTATAAATATGGTCCAATCTACTGTATCTAAGTGTTTTAAATTATAATGTAGGGTATGGTTTGTAATTTAGAGTAAATGTTTTTAACACGCCTTCCTAAGCTTCACCTGTAGGTTTGTAATTTGTAACTAAATCTTTGAAAGGGATTTTCACCCACTTCAAAATGTTAGATTAAATTGAAACATTGCACGCGTATCAAAGACCGATGACAATACAATAATGTTCTTTGTTCTCATGACCTAACCAGGATCATCAGGATTAACTAATAATGACTAATTTTTTCATTTTATTCTTCTTCTTATTCGAACTTTTAATCAATCAGCTGTTTACTTTATGCTTGCAGACTATTGCAGAATTGCTAAGCGCATAAAATGTAATGTACCTAACCATCAGAATAAGTTATTTTTAAAAATATTAACATAAAATATAAATGTATGAAGCCTATATTGATTTTTAATAACCATTGTCAAATACGAGGTTTGTCCCAAAAGTAGCAGACATGCATTTATATCTTCGCGCCGCAGGACTCAGGCGACCTCTATAGGGTACAAACATCAGCAGTAACTCCTCACGAACTAACCAGTTGCTCGCATTTCTCAATAGGAGTTAATTCATGATCATGGTGTATTAGTTTTCAGTGTGTTTTTCACGTTCGTCGGATTTGTTCATTGTTAAAAATTACGGAAAGAACCGAGCAGCGAATTTGCATAAAATTTGGTTTTAATCTTGGAAAAAGTTTAACGTATAGGAGTGGCAATCGTACAAGATCGTCATTTGAATCTGAGAGAACTAAAAGATGATCTTCCGAATTTTAGGCAAAAATTTTCGAGATGACTCGTGTTTATCACACACACCCAAAACTGCTCTCTCTGAACAGCAAAAAAGCCTTCCATTAGAAATCACTCAGGATAATATGAAAATGATCAATAGCGAAAAAAATTTGTGATGAGTCATGGGTTTATGGTTATGATCCTGAGACAAAACAACAGTCTTCGCAGTGGAAGCTTCCATCCGAGCCTCTGCCGAAAAAAGCCCGTCAAATCCGAAGCAACGTCCAATCAATGTTGATTGTTTTTTTTCGATTATGAAGGCGTCGTGCGACACGAATATGCTACCGCAGGTCAGACGATCAACAAAGAGTACTACGTTGAAATTCTGAAAAGATTGCGTGATGCAATCACAAGAAAACGACCGCACTTTTGGCAAATCGGTGATTGGCTTCTTCACCACGACAATGCTCCATCGCATGCATCATATCTTCTACAGCAGTATTTATCAAAACATTTCCTCGATTGTAAATGCCGATTAAAGGACACCGATTCGACGACAAGAAGACTGCTGAAACCAATGCGACGAATGCACTAAAAGCGATTCCAATAACTGACTTTCAAGACTGCTTTAGGAAGTGGAAGCATCGATATGAGTGTGTTGTTCAATCAAATGGAGACTACTTTGAAGGATACAATCAACAGAATGACGAAGAATAAGCTCCTAGAAATCGTGGTAGGTCGGATATTTTTGGGACAGGCCTCGTATATTATTTTGTCATATGAAAATATGGCAAAATATTTTTCCACATAGCAACTCTACTAGAAATAACCCAGGTGAATGTCGGTGGCCTCATTATACCTCTCTCGCTCGCACTGCATATGCACATAGCGATAGCCAGTGCGACCAAGTTTAAGTTGGACGAACGTCTTTTTCAGATAACCACTAAATCTGCATAACTAATTTTCCAAATTAAAACATTGTGTAAAATTGCATACAATTGAAGGAAATATTACAAAATTGTGCGCGAAGTTGGTATATGAAGTACAATTGAGTTCACGTGTTTTTCACTACTAATTTAGAAATTTAAAAATTGACAGTTACTTTTGAAAACGAAAAGATTATCGCATTTTAGCGTCGGTTGATCGTTTAGGTATGCATTTATCGTGGGAACAAATGTGAAAAAAGGAACTGCAACACAAAAAAAGAGATTGGCGAAAAATCGGCTAATGTTAAGTATAAAAATATCAAACTATCTAGTGTAGTAATACAAAAAGAACAAAATATTGAAAAATTATAGATCTTCACAATCAGTCGAAGGCACAGCATCTCGATAGCTAAAGTTAAGTAGAAAAATAAAATATAGTTTAAAAAACTAAGTAACACGCTTTAGCAAACCTAACTAAAAAGTAAAAAATAATGTTTAATTAAAAAAATTATTTTATTGTAAAAAAGCTTGGGGTTAGTGATATCAATTGTTATACATATTTCATAAGTGCCAATTGATAAAAATAGTGAAAGAGTTCTACTGAATAACACAACAATTAATTCGGAAGCCTACGGTCATCAGCTGGACAAGCTGAATGATACACTTCAACATAAAAGGCCAGAATTAATCAACAGAAAAGGTGTAGTGTTTTACCAAGATAATGTGAGACCTAATTTGAGGTTGGTCACTCGCCAAAAGCTTCTACAGCTTAATGAGATACACAGCCATACCCACCATTTTCTTCAGATCTGGCACCTTCGTAACATTATCTGGCACATTTTCTTTGGAATATGGCATCGTTCAATGGCCACGACTGCGCTGGCGGGCCTTTATACGGATTCTCCAATTTTGGATGACTCGAGCGCATAATTTGACCTCACGGTCTGAATTTCGGCCCGAATGTTGTTCTTCTTCTGTTGAGGTCTTAAATCGTCACTGGTTGACGTATACGAGTGACTTCAAATATTCCCAAAGAAAAAGTTTAACGGTGTTAAATCATACAATCTGACCGGCCAATTGACATCGCCGTTTAGTGAGATCAGTTGATCCGGACAGATCGATTATTTCGGAACTGGTGTGGCATGTTGCACCGCCTTGTTGAAAAAATACATGTTCCGTATCGATGCAGGCCAGAGTATGTAAAAAAAACCTTTATCATTGGTCGGCACCGCTCTGTATTTACCGTCTATGCCTGTCCAGTCACATTCTCGAAAAATTACTAACCATGATAAAATTGACAAGTCTACTGATCATTTTTATAAAATCAGATATTAAAAAAGTAATAGGGTTGACGTTAGAACATCCCTATTGAAAAATCGTATTCAATAGCTATGTATGTAGTGGCTATTGTCCTGCTCTGCTCTTTAAGTATGCGGTTAACTGAGTAAATTATCTTGCGACCACAGCCAAAAACCAAATTATTGCGTTTCATCTAACTGATTTAGAGGTAATACAAAATGGCAGAGTGCCTATCCTGTTTGGAAAACTAAAAGTATGCCAAAAAATGCAAGTACTGACCCAAAAAGATGGACACAATTATATTGTTCATTGAACTATATGATAAGCCCAATTTGAAGCATACAATTACAATTTTAGGGGTTTAAACCGGCATACGAGTAAACATACTACTACTCTTTCAACTCATCACGCAAGGTTGGTGGTGTATGTCTTTTGAGTAGGGGAATGGGGGTAGAGTTGACATGGGATCGGATAGTAATTCCTTTTAATCGCCATTGTTAAAATATCGCTCACACGTAGTTCCGCTCGTTGGATACGCGTCACTTTACTGCTAATGATTGCAGCTGGCAGCCGTGGTATAAAGCACAAGTGAGTATTTCAAATTCTTTGCGAATAGTTTCAGCTTAAGCAGCACAGCATCACAAAAGATAACGGCAACGTTTGGCTCCGCCCATAAAGTAGGCGGGGAGTAGAGGCAGACGAAAACAGCGCGCATGCACAGAAAATGAACTAAACTACCACCAGCGCAGTGGCACGTGTTGTCACGCTGTGTAACACTCGTATGTACACATAGTACAACAGTTAAGTTGTGCCACAGCGTATCTGGTATCGGTTATGATTATCTTAGCGGTTGTGCGCGATTTGTGGGTGAAGTTGAGCTGCAACCGCAAAGAGACCAAAATCGACACAGTAGCCAGTTGACGCTTGACGACGCCATCTTGTAGTGGAAAACGAGCACAAAATCAAGAGACAGACAAAGAAGAACAAATGGAAAGGAGGATTAACTGGCTGCACACGAACGTAGCAACAACAAAAACGAAACTGATACCAGCGACTCTGTTCGTATGCAACGCCGAGCAGTTATTATCCTTTGTCGTTGTTGCCATCACCATCGTGTCGGTTTATTGGAATAGTCGTAATAATACAAATATCGGTATTTTGCGGTTAAAAGCCACCTACAGCGGACGCAATTCTAGCGTCAAAAATTAGAAGGCGACGACACCAGTTTAACCTCTGCAGGTCATTTGACGTAACATACCACGGAAGTAAAAACTATATCAAAGCAAATAATAAAAAATAAATAAAAACAGACCGTCGAAGAAAAAAGTGAGAACGGGACGTCAAAACATACACCAAACGCGACAAGCAGTTGCCGCCATCGAGAGTAACCTTCACGTCCAATGCTTGTTGCTTCGACGCGGGCGTAGTTGCAGACAAACTCGCGACATACATGTTTATGGCTGTGCGGAAATTTATAAAATTTCGTTGTAGTTTTTCGTTGTTATCGACTGTCTTTATGCCTGTTTTTTTTGCGACCGAAATAAAGTGGATTCTACTTAAAACTTCAAATAGGAATTGAAATAGCGACACATTGTCCTTGCTGGCTTGGCAGCGCGCTAACCATATATACCGCGCGAACACATATCTTAGCGAACGTAAGAATGCAAAATATTTTGTCTTCTTCGGTTGCGTTTTCGACGTTGGTCATTGTCGTCGCCTCGGTCATCGTTGTCCTTGTCTGATTTCACAACATTTTCTTGAATATCCGTTTTTTATTTGTTTCTTGGTTTATTTGATTGATTGCGAAACGCGTAAAACGACTGAGTCAACTTACGTCGGTTATGAATGCCTCTAACAATAACTGTATTTCCGGTTTGACGGCGTGCGAGCAAAACTTATTCGTCCACGCAAGTGTTGTAAAACGTGTGCAAATTAACTATCATCATTAATGATCTCCGTGCGTGACTTTAAACTGTACATACTGAATTAATGCTTGAAGTTGAAATCTTATTGATTGTACAAAATAAATACATCTAACGAAATACCACTTGACAAATTAATAAATTTTGGAGAGTATAACAATTTTTTAGATTCATCCGAAGTTATCAAATCTGAGGTGAGTTGGTGTTCATTAGGTAATGCATTCCGAGATATAATCTAGCAACCGCAGCCGTCCCTGGCCCATTTCCGTAATTTTCCGGGGGCTGCCGATTACTAATTTTATTCAGCTTTATCTGGTGGTTCGGACACATAACTTTTTTGAGCCAGGCTTATTGTCGCAGATCTGCTTTACTTTGATTGACAGGGTTTGATGTGGTGTCTCCGGTTTGGTCATTTTCGTCCACAGTGGTTGATTCGTTACGACTCTAACCTTCTATGATGAACTTAATGACCGAAATAATATCCAAAGTCCTTTGGCTTTATATGCAGTTATTAATTTAGAGCTGTGGTATATTACCCAATGTGTGTATTGTTCAATACTCTTCCAGGAGTATCCGATTCTTTAAAACACATAAACGTTCTTGTTCCTTAGTGCATTATGTAGCGGTTCGTACTAAATTTAATTATTCTAACCAATTTTGCTATAATAACTATTTGTGCAAAGTAAAATTAACATTAAACGTAATCCGATTTTTTTTTTTAAATTCATCCAAATAAAAAATAAGTCAGAGTTGTTTTAACTTGCATGGAGTTTAATTGAGTTGTAAGTAGCTCCGGCGATAGGATAGCGAACCATTCGCCGAATTTTTTCTGGTAAGTACTCTAATGGTGCCAGTCGTAGTTACCAGGGCCTAGGACTCTTTGATCCGATTATATTATGATGATTAGAGTAGGTGGTTTAAATTACAATGGATAAGGAAATTATAAATCAAATCAATATTTTCCAAGTTAAATTTTTTTTAGAAATTGTGTCCGATATGTCCGATACGTAGGCGGATAAATATAGACCAGCGGTGTTTTGAAATATTTTCCGGAAAATGGATGCCAGTGCGAGTAGTATTGTAGCTTGTGTACCGGTGTTGAAAACTTTCCCAGTTTGCCAGATGCTTTGTAAGAATGACTTTGGTAAGTAGTCTCTTCAGATCTTTGTCGTCCTTGGGGTCGACTGATATAAAGGGTGCTGATAGCACGTGGCGGGCAGCTTTGTTTGCGTTTTCATACCAGTAATACTTTGGTGACTTGGCACCCAAAATAACAAAATTTTGTTTATATTTTAGATGCATAAGTTACGGATATCTATCACTATTTTGTTCAGGCAGTTTAAGTTTTGTACCACTGTGATGGTTGACAGACTGTCGGTGCAGACAACGTACTGTCCTCTATTGGCAAGGGGAAAGGTGCACGGGAATATAGAGCAGTGTTTGGGAAGAAATGGTTTTCCTTTATACTTATAAAATTGATAAATTTAATATCTTTAGTTTGCCTTTTATTACCTGCAGGATTGTTTTGAGTTAATAAAAATAGTTATACCTTAATTTGCTTGTATTTTAAAATCTGCGCTGCAACTTCTAGGTGCGTAGTCAAAGATGTTATCTACACCAAATTAGTAAAGTTTGTATCACATGCTTTCCTCCAAACCTAATTCAAGGCGAGAATGTTTTTTCTAAGTACGGTGGACCCTGGCTACGGCGGCAACAGATGGTCAAGGGAGTATTTCACTTTACTACAGTTCCGCGCTAAATTGTCAACAACATAAATAAGGGAATTCTGGTGCTCATGGCGGAAGACAACGTGCCCTTGGCAGATGGCGCCTTGTCAGGGTGATTGAGGTTAATCGTGGATCCAATGGAATCCTTCATATCGTTACGATTCGAACTCCTTCTGTTGTCGTAATACGCAATGTACACAAAGTGTGTACGCTTCCGATGGAATCATAGATGTGAAAAAGTTTTTGGAAGAAGCTTCCAAGGCGGTGAGAATGTTGGGTATAATGGGCAATTGGGTACCGTATGAACTCAAGAGACGTCGAACGTACTTTTTTCACGTGCGAATAAGTTCTCCTAAGGCATAATCGGAAGGCCTTTTTGCATCGAATTGTGGACGAAAAGTGGATCTTCTACGACAACCCAAAGCTAAAAAAAATCATAGGGTAAGCCCGGTCATGCGTCAACTTAAAAGACCACACCGAATATTCAGGGCAAGAAGGTAATGATGTGCATCTGGTGGGCCAGCTCGGATGATCTACTATGAGCTGATCCAACCTAACAAAATCATCTGTGGGGATCGTTACCAGCACCAATTGATGCAATTGAAACGAGCATTGAAGCACAAACGCTCCCAATATGCCAAAAGGCACGGCATATTTGATTTTGCTTCACGAAAACGCTCGTCGATATGTTGCTAAAGTCGTTAAGGAAACTTTGGAGGCATTTCAATAAGATGTCCTATCCCACCTGTCCTATCCACCAGATATTGCTTCTTCCGACTACCACTTGTTCCGGTCGCTAACTCATGACGTGGCTGAGCAAAACTTCACTTCTTTTGAAGAAGCCAAAAAATGGATCGAGTTTTGGAAAGCTTCAATTAACGTGGAATTTTTCCAACGCGGAATCCATATGCTGCCTATAAAATGGGAAAAAGTCGTAGCCTACGACGGACGAAATGCGTTTTACCAGTTCCTCGGAATAAAGCTTCAAAGTCACTAAAAAACCATCTAAATTTATTTGTACACCTAATACAAATTAATTATTAAAAAATAAATAATCACTTATGGGGTTATGTCAGTTATGAGGCATAAATCGATCAGGAGAATGGGAGACATAATATTTATAGAAGCCTGTTTTTGCAGGCCCTGAAATGGTTGGGAGGAGATTCCACGCAAGTTTGTTGTTGTGACTGCAGAGCTTGTCTCTGTATCAGCAAATTGTGGGGTTCAATTCCGCAGCATCTGGATAAGATTGGAATTCGTCTTTACAGCAATACACTTAAAAGAGGCTTCTCTTTTAGCCCTTAGTGAAAATTTGCTCTTCCTATAAGGCAGCCATCTCAGTTATTTCATCCTCTGATTATACTTTGGGCAGGTAGCGTCCAGATTTTTCCGGAAGATGAACCTTCTATCCGGGGTGATGCCCAGGTATTTAGCTTGTAAATGTTGCCGTAGAGACTATCCTTCTGTCTAAATTACTGGAGTGTTCATCCCCTGAAGCGTAAAACCAGGATTTCTTGTCCTTATGGCATTGAACTTCGAATCCCAGTGTCTGCACCAATCTGGAGGTATCCCCGCAGACCATTTGTTGCCTCTGTTCCGCATAAGTCGCAGTAAGGGCTTCATAAGGGGCCTCCATGTATTAATCGTCGAGGACGGGAAGATCTGCAGTATATAACGAGTAAAGCAACGGCTTCAGCACTCCGGAACTCTGGCTCTCATCCTCCGCGGGGCAGAATAGGTGCCACAGAACCTGACCTAAAAGTCTTGTCCTTCCAGATAAGACCGAAAAAGCAGAAATAAGGCGCTGGCGCTTAATATTATAAAGCAGACCGTTATGCACCTGCTGTATATCGCCGAATACTGCACTGCAGTATCACGTTGGAAATAAACGCCCTATAGACAATCGCACTTATTGTTGGAATCTTTAGAGTAGCATAACATACCCTATCCATACCTGGGGCATTGCTTTTGGCAAAGCTTTGGTAAGTTCAGGTATCTAATTGGGCTGAGGGGAGGCAAAGTTGTAGCGGTGTCTCCAGACTTTCGAGAATCACGTCATCTGTAGTGGATCTATTCTCCAAGTGGTGGGCGAAAGCATTGACCTGCTCCTTTTCAATTTTTGCAAATTCACCACCAGGGCATCGGATCGGGACTTTCCTAAACGGCTGCCTCCTGAGTGACTTAGTACATTTCCACAATGAGTAGTTGGCATCTACAGTATAGTCCATGGACGCCAATCTCAGCTCAAAGAATTAAGACCAGAGTTTGTGCAAGGTGTTTCTGAGTTGCTTTGCGACTCGACTCCAAAAAATTCGGTCGCATGGGTCTTGTGGCACGATATATGTCAATGAGTTGTATTTCATTTATCCTGTTCCTTGTAGGGCAGTACATTTAGTTAAACTCCATGTCCTCTAAACCCGACAATTGTATGGTGTGTGTCTCAAACGCTTTTTGAGGGAAGTGTTGGAGAGAGTTACGCACTAAAACCGCTACACTCCCAACACTGCATGTGTATTCATAGATCATTATTGTTTCTCCGCCTCTGAGCCCTGTTTCAATGAATAGAAGGATGCCAATTCTGTTGTTGTACGCATAAGTTTCGACTTTTTTAACTTTGCCGGAAATGCCATTGACATTTCAGATTGGAATCCTTAACGGATTCATTGTGTTGGAAGCAGCCCTTCTCCCTTACATTTGTTGATCATGTGAGCCATCCTATAAACCACATTCTCAAGCCTTGTAAGTCGATCATTGGGCATCTAATTTTGTAATTGCTGCTGTAGTTGTTTTTGTTGCAGTCATTGGAAGATTTGCTGTTGCTTTGTTGTTGCATTTGCTGTTGGCATTGCTGGAATTGACGCTGATACTCTTGTAAACGAATGTGCACATCGATTAGTTTTTGCTATTGTTGTTGCTGTTGTGAATGCTGCTTCTGGATTTTTAGTGGCTGGTCAGCTTCCAAACAGCTATTAACATTGAGGGAAGGATGGGCATGCTCTGTGTGCCTTGAGCTACTGCAGCGTAGGACGAGTTAGCATTTGCTGTTGATTTCGCTGCTGGTGCTGTTGCTGATACCATTTGGTGGTTTTGAGGTGGACGAGTAATTGCGTTTCCTGGCTTCTTTGCTTGTCCCATAGAATATCGAAGAAACTCTTGACACAATTCGATTCCTTCGCAATGTACACAAGTAAGAGGCACATCTTGCGGTTTCATACATTCCTTGGTCTGATCAGATCAAGCGCATGTTGGTTGCCAGCGACAGTGTGCCCGTAATCTTGGCATTGGTGGAACTGTGTAACAAGCTCTTAAAGATCATTAGATTAACTAATATTAACAACAATTTGAGGTGGCTTGGGAGTACCTTTTGTATGGTTGTCATTGTTATTCACAAGCTCATCCTTAGCCTGGGAGTGGGAGAAATCGTCGGCATTTTTTGTTCCAAACATCATTTGCTGTGTGGTAGAATTAGTTGGAAAAGCAGCTGCATCTTCGTTAACAACTTCTTCATCATCACCGATATCGAGGATGGAGAATCTACTTGTATTTAGGTGCTAGTTGGCATTGTTTGCCATTTTAAAATTTTTAGGGTTGCCAATAGGAGACGGAGTTTTATTATTTTTCCTTTTAGAAGAGCGCAGTATTTGGACTTCTGGCAAGCGCGCAGCAGCTCTAGTTATATCTGGAGTGGTCCCACGATACTCACAAACCGTTTATGCGGTTGTGCAAAAGCTACCCGGAGCTGTGATCTTAAACACTTGTAGTTGTGAATTCATTTTTCACCATCGATTTAATTATTAATAATTTACCAATAACGGTGAAGAGCGGGGTTTTCAACTGAAATTATTACGCGATGAAGAACTGCCAGACGTAATTATGCGAAATTAGCCAACCAAATGAGAAGCGATCGTCCGAAGGCCAATCGTTCGCACCGAATGTTGGTCGAAGACTGAATATGGTAAATATAGTATAAATCAGAGGTCGCAAGTAACAGTCAACACATATTTCCAATGCGCTCTGCTCACTGGAAAACCAAAAAAATTAAGCAGATTCGATTATTTACTGCGCACAATACCTAATTTTGCTATGCATATCTACTCTATCTAAAAAGAGCGATTCAGTTAGTTGAATTTTTTTTTTAAGAAATAACTCGTTAAATAAATAAATAAATAATAAATAAATAATGGTTTAATATGCACGTAGTAGGTAATAGATAATAAAGTACCATTTTTTGCGCTAAGTTGAAAAATTGAAAAATTTACTACCAGGCAAACAGAAAAAACAGCAATAAACAGCAAGTGTCTTATGTGAAAACGAAATCAAACTGCGCTTCTGCCAATATAAGGAAAGAAAGAAATAAATTGTGCCTTCGCCACTCAACAACAAAGCGCATAAGGGGGAAGAAAGGAAAGACAAATGTCCAAATGATAGTGACAGAAAACCAAATTCAAACCCGCTATACTACCGCGAATATAAAAAAGACAAGAAAATAAATTTGCCTGCGTTCACGCAACAATAATGTCTAGCCCATATGTTTTTTTGTTTTTTGCGAATTACGGGGAAGGAGAAGGAAAGAACACAACACAAAGTAAGGATGATGTAATTTGCTTTGCGCAATTGAGACTTGAACTTTGTGGTTTTCGTTTCTATCTACTGTGCGTATTCCTCATATAGTCAAACTTCAAAATTCCGAATCTACATAATGCATAACAAAATTTCGAGTTATGGAAATCGACTGTAGTTAGAAATTTCACTTGGGTTTCTTTGGCTGTTCAATGAACGTTCATTCACTGTATTTGCTCATAAAATCGATTTCGTTTTCTGCCACAAAATTGCTTCAAGAAGTTGAAGTCAAAAATCAAAACTTTCCATTGTGTGGGTGATAGTATATAGATAGTATATATTTAATACTCTTTGGTCCTACGTTTCTCGTTTAAAATGAAATAAAGCTCCGAGAATAGTTTTTCGACCGACACCTGAGTTGCCAGTATATATAAACTTATGGAGCAAAAAAGGTATACATATGATTACTACTTACCTATGTTTACCAGTACGCAGAGTTTTGCACAATATGCGGCAACTATTGATTTTTTCAGTGATATCGTTTTGTTTATTGACATCAAACACGCACAAGATGTATGTTCAGAAAAACCATGGAGTCCAGCTTGTCCATTAAAACGTCTCCCCTCCCATCGTCATCGACCAAAATCTCTTCTGCCTATGATTGCTATAAGCAATATATTAATTGTTTAATATTACGATAATATTCAAATATACAAGACTCCGTCGTACTTAAACAATAATATTCTACCTTTGTATATTCTATTTGACTATGATTTAACCCTTACCAGAAAATTTGATAAAGCTCTATCCCATATTCTTGTATGATCTCCATTATCCTTTCTTTCATTTTGAGACCAGTGTGCGACTGGAATAGCTAAATCATTCCAAGAATTTTCACCACGATCTCAGTTGTATTGAAACTTGAGTGATTTATTTTCAAATTCATACCCAATATTGCTTTCTCCATTCGAGTGACCACATTTATTTTTAACGACACAAGCTTGCCTTTCGCTAATGTCTTTATGTCGGCTTTGATAGACTGTTCCCTGATTTCCACATAATTCATAATATTACATGACGTTTTAGGAAACATTGAAAACGCAGCATAAATTGGATTTAAAATCTAGCGAATGATCGACGAAATCAACGGTAACGACGAAATCATATAATACGAAAGTATTGTATGAAATTAAAATTTTTGTTTTTTTGCAATTCTGTTGTACGTCGGTGTCATCAGTGTCCCAATCTTTATATAAATACATCTGCTTTCTCACCAAATGGCACCTCAAATTTATTATATGTTTGCCGACCGAAGCGCACATGCAAGTGCAACATACACACAAAAACACTTCAGAAATTTTTGAAAACCAATGTATTTGGGAATTGATAATTTCTCTCAAAAATATTGGCCGATATTGAAAAAGGATCGCTATGATCCTATGACGCTATGACGCAACGATTTTAACACACTTCTCTTGTCATAATTATTACTATTTTCCAAAAATGTTGCAATAATGCAGCAAATCACATTGGCGTCCATTTTACAGCAATGCACGAAATATCAGCTGATAAAAGCCTGTAAAAAATGAGATTTAAACATTTATTGTGATATGACCTACCGTGGGGCTATTACGAACGTGGCAGGAACCTATTAGAGACCTATTAGAAGAGCTTTTTAATAGGTAGTAAATAGGTGAAGAGCTTTACCTAATATGTTTCTAACAGTAACAGCCTGTTTCACTTGCTGTTAGGTTGCTGAGAATACCGGCCATAGGTTGCCCAATCGAGCATAGAGATGCAAAAGCGTTTTAAATTGAATGTACAATTTTTCGAACATTTTGTTTTATGGAATAGATTAATAAATTGAGTTGTATATTTAAGTAATAAAACTAATAAAAACGGTGTGTTTAAAATGTGACTTTTTATTTATTTATTTATGAACTGTTTAAATGCAATGTCAAATTACAAATAAACTTAAACAAGGCTATAGCATCAAGCCATTAAGTTTAATTACTAATCAAGATATTAACAATAATACTGACAATAGTAATAGTTAAAAGACAGCAATATAATTAATAGTAATATTATATGTATGTAGGTATGTGCAATATAGTATTAGAACCTAAAAACTACTTTTATAAATATTATTTATATTTGATTTCATAATTGGCTTAATAAGTTGCATGATTTTAGGAAACTAATGAGCTTGGGTGAATTATCTTTGTAAGGATTGAAGAGGATTGTAAGAGGGTCAAGGTGGCTAAGAGTTTTAATTCTATTTCTATGGAAGAAGTGACAATCAGAGACAACATGTTTTACTGAGATAGGTGTATTCGAGTTGCAGAATTTACAGATATTGGATGAAAAGTTGGAACGGTCGAAAAGGTGGCAGTGGGTAAGATTGGTGTGGCCGAGACGTAACCAAATGATTTTGGAGAGTAAACGACGATGTATAGGCTGATCAAGTAGTAGGTGACCGTAATCGTAAATGGTGTTTTTTGAAGTGTTGTATAATTTGTAGTGGTTATTAGTGGAAGCAATGAGTGAGTTCAATTCTATTTTAAAGTGGATTTTAATATGTTTTATGACATCGGTGATATTGTAGTTTTCTTGGAAAATGAGAGGGAATTTGAATGCATCTTTAGATTTATCTAGCTTAGCTTTATCTGCTTCTTCGTTGCCGGTGATGTTGCAGTGGCCAGGGGTCCAGACAATTTTGATTTTTGTAAATTTTTCCCAAGAGTCTGACTTATTGTTAGGGGGTAATATGACTGATTGGAAGTATTGGCTATAGCTCGAAATGAAGGAGGTGAGTTGGTACATATTGCAAAGAAGGTTTGTGCTGCTTTGGCCCTCTGTACTGCGTTGTGAATGACTATGATTTCCGTTGAGAAAGACGAGTTGAAGTGGGGAAGGAGGAATTTATCATGAGTTCATTACTAAACTGAAGGAGTAACCGGAGTCCGACTTGGAACCGTCTGTGTATATGAATACATGAGAATGTAGGGATTGTTTAAGGCTTAGGAATTATTTTTGATAGATTACAGGTGGGAGAAGACTTCGGAAATTGGTGAAGATAGGTATTGTGGACAGAGAAGTGGAGGTTTCGTGTCAAAAGTGGGGATGTGATTTTGATTGGGTATTTGTTTGGTTTGAAAGCCAAGACTTCTGTTGAGTAGCAGGGAGCGGTGAAGAGCAAAGGGTATTTTTGGGGCTGGATTTTTAGATTTAGATATATATTTGAAGGGTACTGCTAAAGGAGAGTCATTTGAGAGAAGTGTTGGTTTAATGAGCATTGCTATCGAAAGCTGCTTACGGGTTTCTATTGGTAATTTTTGGATTTCGAAAACCATATTGGTTTATAGGAGTAGATCTAAAAACTCCTAGGGCAAATCTAATAGCTGAGTGGTAAATTATTTTGATCTTGTTTAAATCCTGTTTCCATAGACGTAAAGGCCGTAATCTATTTTTGACATAATAAAATGTTTTATGACAGCTATCACAGATAGTTGATTGCTGTATTGTGTAAGTTGTATTTTTAATTTGAGAGATATTTGACTATGTTTAGCCTAGAATTGAGGGAGGTTAAAAGGTTTAGAATGTGGTTGTTCTAGTTGTATCTGTGATTGAAGGTGATTCCTAAGATTTTGAGGATTTTGACGTCTACAATCGGAGCTAGAGAGGAGGAGATTTTAACTTGACAAAAACGCTTCATACAAATGTACAAATATTTGCACTTTGAAACCGAGAGAGTTGCACCCGGATAATCACACCAGGAGAGGATATATGTTATTAGTGGATTTATGCTTATTGAGGTACACTTGTTTTGACAATGAGGTATTCATCGGAGTAGGCGTAGAAGTATAAATGCTAATGTTTAAAGATTTATTTTTCATATACAACCATTTTTCTATTAGACATAAAGCTAGTGACATAGTTGACTATTTTAGCGCCAATTGTAACTCATCTATGACGGGGTGGATTCCTACTTTGTCAAACGCTTTGGAGAAGTCGAGTGAGATGATAGAGAGATGGTTTTTGGAAGAGAGAGCAACAATTACAATTCTAACAATTATTTTTCTAGAGTTTTGGCGCAGCAAGAGCTTAGTGAAATGAGTCGGTAGCTATTGACTTTAGTTTTGTCGGAGTTAGGTATATTTATGGGAATGATTTTGCTCAGGTTATAGTGTTGTGGTAGGAATTTATTGAAGATATTATTATAATAGGTACGTGATGTGTCTGCTGGTCGAAGATTATTTAGCATGGGGTAAGAAATTCTGTTCACAGCTGAAATTTTACCTTTTACTTTTAATAGTGAGGATTTTAGTTCGAAAGGAGTAATTGCGGTTTTAATTCTTTTTGCCGAAGATGATGGTCTATAGGGAGTGGGGGTAGGGAGTAGGTTTTGTTTGTGTAAGCGAAAAGTGGTCGAAAAGTTTATGTCGTTTGAATCGTTCGACCAGTTAGTGTCGAATTCTTCTGCTATAAGGTAACTGTCAGTGATTGGCTTTTGTGAGTTGGTGCTGTGTATGGAGTGGTAAAGTTTTAAGCCGCAAATGGTACGATTTTTTTTTATTTTTTAAGTTTCCCAAAAGAAGGGTACATTGTCTATTATAGAAAAATAAATTGTACAGATTTATATTTAGGACAAGTGGGTGAATTTTAATTTTACAATCAGTTTGTAAAGTAGTGTTGTGACTGGTATTTAACAATACATGTATTTTAACAATAAATAAACAATTAAAGATATCACCAATTAACAATGAGTAAGTAATGTAATGAAGTAATATGTGTTATGTGAGGTCCACTGGTCTCACCCTTTTTAGCCTTCGTTACCTAGTTAGTTCTTCTAATGGTAATGTGTTCACACCATCGTTCGAATGCTGGGAAAGTTTGGTTTGGTATTTTCTGCTTAAATTGATTATTTTCTCATCTACTGTCGCAATTCGTAGGTCTTGATGAAGGTCCGTGTTGGTGATATACCATTGGGCTTTTGTTATGGTGCGAATAATTTTTGATTGTTGCCTCTGGATTAACTTTATATTTGATTTTTTGGCAACTCCCCATATTTCGGCTCCATATGTCCAAATTGGTTTAATAATTGTCTTATAGATTAGGAGAGTAGGAGCCAGTGCAGTTGTCTTATTTTCATTTTGATTTGGTCACGCTTTTTTTTGTATATGGGGTTTCCAGTTTAGTTTACTGTTAATATATAATCCTAAGTACTATGATTCTTTTTGAATGGTTACGTCGTCTCCGTCAATATTTATGTGGATTGGTGTGAATCTAGTGTATATAACTTGTACTGTTTTGTTTTTGTTTATTTTAATATGCCACTTCCTAGGGTAGTCAAGTGTTTTATTAAAGTCTGCTTGCAACATGGATGTTACAGTATTTATGTTTTTATGAGCACTTAGGAGTATTGTGTCATTGGCGAAAGTTGCACTCATCGACGAATTGTGAGTGGGACACTTAACTGTGGAACTCCCGAATTTATTTCTGTAAGGGTTGAGTATTCGTCTTAGTATTTAACTAAGAAGTAGTATATGATGTTAATAGATGTGCCATGTTTTGCGGGAATGTATTGTTAAGTTTCCATTTGAGTCATTTATGCCAAACCTTGTCAAAAGCTTTTTCCAAGTCCAAAAAGAGTCCAATACAAAATTTTTATCGTCAATGTCATTTAGAATTTTGTGCGTAACTCTGTGCACTTGTTGTATCGTTGAGTGACTTCTTTGAAAACCAAAATGGCGTTCTAGTAGTGGCAATAGTCTACTTCTTAATATGTTTTCGAAGATTTTTAAGATTACAGGGAGTAGACTGATTGGTATATAAGACTTTGCTTTTGATGCGTCTTTGCCTGGTTTCGGGATCGCAATACTCTCAGCTACTTTCCAGACTCTCGGAAAATAGTTTATTCTGAACATAGCGTTAAAGATGTTTCTTAGATATTCTAGGAGTTTCTCTTAGGAGTTTCCCATTTATTTTGTCATATCCAGGGGACTTTTTTTCCTCTATGTCCTTATTAATGACTTTTCTTATTTCTCCTATGGTGGTCTTTTCATGTTTTATATGTTCTGAACCTCTGCTAATAAATGTGTTCAGCTGTGGATCATCTGAGTTGGTGGCGCCTTCTGTAAAAACCCTTTCCAAATAGTCAGCTAATACTTTAGCTTTTACCAAGTTCGTTTTCGCCCATAACCCGTTTTTCATTTTTAGAGGAGCCAGATGATTACTTTTATTTGTCCATCCTTTAGTAGCTTCCCATAAAGAGTAGTCCATTTGACTCGTGGGCTTTATGATATGATGTTAATTGTTTGTTTTTTAATACCTGAATAATTTTTTTAACCTCTTTTGTTGCCTTGTTTTCTGTCTTTTTGTGTCAGGAGAAAGGGTACGAATGGTATTCCATATTTTTTTAACTTGGTTATTTTGGGTTTATTGCTGAAGTCTATGTTTCTAGTGAAAGGCGTTTAAAGATTTTTATTTCGTGCTTTAGGATTGCTTTCGCCTTTTTGAATTTTATTCTCAGTTTATTATTCTCAGTGGATATATTGTGCTTAAGGGCGTACCAATGATGATTTTTGAGTTTGGCGGTTTGCTTTCCACCAAGCGACTGAACGTTTATGATGTGGGTTGGATGTACTTTGGGGAATAGAAATGTTACCGCTTTCGCGGATGATTTTTATGATACTGGCTGACTCTTTGTTTAAGTTAGTGCTTACAGGGCGTTGGAGGTTATAGATATTTGTGGCTTCTTTATATAATGTCCAGTTTGCAAAATCAGTTTTGAATTTTGGTATGGCTTAGAAAGGGAGGGGGAGGGTTCAAAAAGATTTATAATTCTTGGGAAGTAGTCGTTTCCAGAAGTGGGAAGTTTCCAGGTTGATTCTAGCGCATGGGTAGTTGTAGCAAAGGTGAGGTCTATATGAGTGAAGGTATGCTGGATGCTGAAGTGAGTGGGTGATACGTCGCTTAAGATGGCTAAAGGCGATTGAGGTAAAAATTTGAGGACTGTGTATCCTCTACGATTGTTTGTGGGCAAGCTCCATAAAGAGTGCCAACTGTTGAAGTCTCCAGAGATAATTTTTTTATTTTTTATTTTTTACATTGACTTAGTAGGAACGCAATGACGACACACTGATCTCACATGGGGCAGGCTCAAATGTCATCAAAATTCACCCAGTCACATAGACTGGGCTCAGCTGGTGTTAATTGCTAATGTCTACGTACTAAATATTTGGCTACAGATATAAACACCATCAGCCTCTAACAAATAAGCATGTAATATTAAACTAAAGCTAAGATTTAATTTAGAATTCATTACCTAAAGTGATATAGATAATTCAAACAAAAGTTTAGGTTACAAGATTAGAAAGTAAGGTATGCATTAATTCATTTTTAGAGGTGGAAATTTCAGAGTTTAGTACATCAGGGCGAAGCAAAGTCTCAACGAAAACAATAATGTCAGAACTGAAAGAACTGTCAGAACAGAACTTCTAAGATAATATGAAGAAAGTTTACACTTTAGCCCTGTAACATTTTGAAAATGTAGTGTTAGTTTTTTGGAGCATTGGAAGAAGCAGAAGAATAAGCTGAAGCAGTGGTAAGGTTACCTGCAAAGGCCTAGTTTTTTCCTAGGAATAAACTCACGGACCACCATATGGGCAGGCCAGAATTTAGCGTCACAAATGACAGAAAATACTTCCATTGAAACTGAAAGCTTGAAAGAAGAGAATATTCGAAAGGTTGCGTGCTTTTGATGATATATAGCGTTCAACGTCGTCACAGATTGTCTCCTTATCCAACCTGAAAATAAAAACATGTTTACGAGGATGCAGCACCTTCAAAGTACATGGCAATGGAGAAGAGGCATTGTTAGACTGCGAAGAACTCTTAGGGGGAGACAAAGTAGCGACTTTAGTAGAAGATGGAGCGGAAGTTACAAGAGGAAGATAAACAAGTAGTGTAGGGAAAGTTGAAAGCGACAAAGGAAGAAATAGTAGAGGGGGTAATGGTAGAAGGAGTTTCTGGATTTGGTACGGGATGGGACGATTGGGTAGATATAGAAGAAAGTATAGAAGAATAAGTGGTTAAAGTTGGGGAAGAAGGAGAACAAGTTGGAGAAGTTGAAGCTGAAGTCACAGTATTAGGACATGGAATAGAGGAAGACGAACAAGTAGTAGGGGGAAAGTTGAAAGCAACAGATGAAGTAGTAGTAGAGGGGATAATGGTTGACGGTGCTCCTGGATTTGGAGGGGGATGGGACGATTGGCCAGATATGGAAGAAAGTTCAGAGGAGCAAGTGGGTAAAGGTTGGGAAGAAGTAGAAAAGAATGACAAGAAAGGGGTTGAGGAGACGAAAAAGGAATTAGTGGCGCTGTGGTAGGCGCAAGATTGTGAGGGGATAATAGCGGCAGTTGTACTGCGTTAGCCGTTGGAGTTGAGTCAAAAGAGTACTCATTTTTGCCCCAGCATCAAACTGTGAGGCGAGCTCACTGAATAGTTTTTTAAGTGGGTGGTATTTATTTCGCATACGGTGGTACATCATTGAGAAGTCCCCCTGGCGATTAAAACAGGTAGGGCAAGACCACCTGATGACACCAGATGCAGGTTTAGGCGTACCGTAAAGTCGGTCATGGTCACGACCAGTCAGCCCAGTGCACTTAAGGTGGGCGATGTTATCGTACATCGAACAAGAGACCCCTCTAAGCTTATCATTATTAAAGTTGTCTTTGTTGGTGCAAGCCTGAATACAGCAACTCATTTTGCGTGAAGTATTGAAGGCGTAGGTAACAAAATATAAATAAAATAAAAGCAAAATAAGACTAATAAGATAGGACCAAATGAATAAATTAAATGAATATAAATGAAAAAATAAGTAAATTTCAAAAATAAATAAAAAGTAAAAGAACAAAATTTTTTTTATATATTTTTTTATTTTTATAAATTTATAAAAGCTTAAAATTTAATGAATATATCAAATAAATAATAAATAAGCAAAAATAAAATAAATATATATAATAATAATAGTAAACCTGACAGTGAAAATTTTTAAATTGATTTTCAAAATTTATTTGAATCAACACATTATGCAAAAAAGCACAACGACTTGAGCTCGAATATTGACACTCTCAGCTAAACAGAGATAAAATTGGAAAGAGAACAGTGAGGTGAATTATTAGTTTTTATAAAAGACTTACCAAGAAAGCAAAGAGGAAATACAGTTATTCAAAAATAAAAACTGCTTTTTGAGAGCAAGAAACAGAAAAAGACTAAAATAGCAAAAACAATTTAAAGGGAGAACAAAGTAGGAAAACAAGGAGATTGAACTCAATACACAGGAAAGCCAATTTTAAGTGTTGTACTTGTCCAAATAATTAAACAATGTTAGGCACAAAATGTATACAAGTGAAATGAGCCATACACCACAAATAAAGTCACTTAAAACAAGACACCGGAAAGAATATAAATAAAAGTAAAGATTGGAACGACTATAGACATATCAATTGCCAAACTGACTAGGGAAGTGTGAGGTTATCATATGCATTACATAGGTTGTTAATAGAGAATGGTTTGTTTGGGGGAATGTATGAGCAGATTACGTTGAACTTGATTTTTGAGTAGACTGTTACACCAATCGAATCAAAATCGTGAGTGAGGATAATAAGAGAGTAATGGATGCGGATGGCAACGCATCCCGATGAACCAGATGAGGAGTTGTATGTATACATTTTATAGTTGATGGAAGTTGGAATATTAGACAATGAGTTGAAATGACTTTATTGGATGGTGATGATTTTTGGATTATATTTTTGTATGAGAATTTGTAATTGATCATAATTATTAGAATAACCTTTGCAGTTCCATTGTAAGATCTTAAGAACCATAAGAAAGGGACGAAAGGAGAGGAGATTGGAGATTATGTAGAAATTGTGTGGGTTTGATCAATTAGTAACCTTGAGGTGTAGCGTGACAGCAAATGAAGAAACCACGCCCTCAACGTTGTGGGAGAGTAAGTTGACCGAGCTGCGCCACAGATTACTATCGGCTTGACGTGTGGTTAAGTGGATACTTTTGCTGCAGTATCTAGCTATTACAAGACGTCCTGGGGATAGGTCGACTGTGGTCTCGGTCTGAAGAAGTATATTAAATTTTATTAAGTTTTTCTAATATCTTTTCTTTTTTTTAAACTGGTTTTAGAGATGGTTTAGATTTTAGTGGAGTATTCCTTAAAGAATTTATGGCCTTCGGAGAGGCTAAAAGTTTAGCGTCGCTTGGCGATGAGGAGCCCAAAATATCGTCATTGATAGGCTCTGCATGATGTGGGGTGATGGGTGATTGCTCGCTGGTGATGTTGGTAGAAGACATAGTATCGATGCAAGCGTAGCTTTGTATTTGACGTTGGATTGGAGTATTCTTGTGGTTAGTGTTTGTTGTTGTCTGAGAAGATCGGGCAATTGCAGAAAAGGATGGTGATGAGGATAGTTGGTGGCGATCATTGTATATTTTGTGCGCATATTTTATGTCAGTTTGTTTTGATAAGGATTGTACCGCTTCGCAGTGGCTTACACTCGTCAACTTCGCCGTTGCACACATTATCGATGACTTTCTTAAGGAGAAAGGGTGTGACGTTAGACAAAGTGTCGTTGCTGTTGATTCTATTTATAATAAGGTTTGAATCATTTTTGAGAGATTTACTGTTGTCGATTGAAAATTTGAGCTGGTTATTGTTGTTGTTTGTATTTTTGTCTGGACATCGTTGTTGTTTTTAGGCCGAAGACCTGTGGTTTAACTGATAAGTTGTAGAGCTTGTTTGTTTATTTAGTTCACTGTTACCGTTTTGCTGTCGCAAATTACTATCGATTTGGGCAGGTATAAAGTAGCACGTCTTTAATCTTTAAAGTTTATGTGAATGAAAGTGTGAATTAATAGCGTACTTTGAAATGTGGTGAAACAGTGAATACTGATCGCTACAAACGACGAATAATATATTTGAACTATGTATTGCTTGTGGAACGTCTAGAATTGTCAAGAAGACAGAGAAGAGATTGTATCACACACAGCAAAAACGGTGAAAGACGTGGTTAAAACGCTTGGATGGGATATAATATCGCACTCGCCGTAATCAACAGATCTGGCACCGTCCGTTGACAGCTATTTGCATGGGACGCCATCTAGCTGATCAGCATTTTTCAAATTTGAATGAATTCGAAAAATGCCTTCATGAGTGGTTTGTTCAAAGGAAAAACGGTTTTTTTTTTTTGGATGGCATTCATAAATTGGCAGAAAGACAGACAAAGGGTACAGAATCGAATGGCAAAATACAAATAACTTTTTCCATTTTTTTTAAATTAAAAAACAGAAAACTTTTAAATACACCTATGTATTGTCAAGTGTCTGAAAGCTCAATTTCTTCCCATTTCGCATGTGTTTCAATGTCGGCCTTTTGTAACAACATGAAGATTATTATGGAATCACCAATTTTTGTTGTGGTTTGAAGAGTCTGAAGCGGACGCATGTAAGCATTGAATAGGTCCGAAACTCACCAAGATGGCGGATAAATTACTCAATAGTGTTCCCGCTATCTCCCGCCGAGTAAGCGCAACTTAGGGGGTGACAATCTTAAACGGGAATTTGATTGATAATTTGGCTCTGATAGAAGAAGATAATTGTATTGAACGACAATAAAAAGAAGAAGAACGAAAGCGAATAGTAACTTTAATACGATCCTTCAATGTATTCACAACGGTCGCAACTCACGCATTCTAGGCATACAATTCAATTCCAACACCGCACACCTTAGGGGTGACGGTAGTGGTTCGCGCGGCCCAACCCTCGGCTGGACCATCATACGTCATAACAACAATCATCCAAGTGGTGCTGCCGGTAGTGTAAGTGTAGCAACGCACAAGGAGATTACAGTACCATTAAGCCAACACATGCTGCCAGTTACATATGAGGGATGGCTGGAGCGGTAACATCGTAAGAGGTGAGGTGACGTGTTAACGATTTTTAGTTAAAATCTGGATAAAATCATTACACATCTTGCGCAATTGTAAACATACATAGTACAAGACAAAATAAATAATAAGCATCAACACACTAATGTTTATGAATGTGTGTGTACTCCCTTAGAAGCTAAGAAACTCGTTACGCAAACACGCGCTTCCTCATCCGCCAATTGCATCAGCTAGCGAGCATTTCCGGTGCGCGGTGCTTCACGCATTGATATATCTTTAAAATGGCGGTGAACGGCCGCTCGCCTTATTTCTTGGTGTGTTAATGTATTTTTATTTTATTTATTTCTTTTTGAATTTTCTTTTTTGTGCACGCATTCTGTGTTGCTAACGTTGAAAATAATAAATAATAAAGCAGGCGTGTGCAGGCAGTTTATTATTTTGCCCGCCAGTGTTCATGTTGTTAGCGTTGATGTTTGTCGCCTTTTTGCATGGGCATTGTATTTGATCATCTATTGAATATGAATGTATCTGACTTAATTTTAGCAATCTTAGTTGCGCTCGATGAGTCTGTCTTCCTGTCTGTGCCTCGTTAACTATAAAAAAAAAAAACGAATCATGTTTGTTATTGTTGTTTCTGATTATGTTGTTAATGTTAGAAATGGTGGTTGCTTTTTTGGATTTAGTTATGTTGTTCACAGTTGTTTAAAGAAAGAGGGGGTTGAAATTTAATTTTAAGCAAAATTTAATAATAAGCGAGTTAAAATGAGACATCTTTTTGTGGGACAGTTCTAACTAGATCTTTTAAGCGTTTTTCTTTCATTGAATTTTAAATAAAAATGAGCCGTAAAATTGGAGTAATATACATCATGCAGTAAACTCCCACTTTGCTACCTAGCTACGGTCCACAAAAGTGCCTTTGTTGTATTTCACATGTCGCATGAAATAAAATCATATCCTTACAGAGTTTAATTATATCCAATTGGATAAAAAGCAATGTACAATTGGATGGAGCCTAAAAATGTATTTTATTTACACTGCTGAGAAATCAATTAAGGTCTCTCCAAATCTCAGCTCCATACAAAAAGAAAAACTATGCGTATAAAAATGTTGTGGGTTTTTATGATGGCCAAACCTTCCAGTAATCGATATGTTCCTCCAAAAATTAAGCCGTTTATGAATGAATAATATGTACCACTCGCACTGCAACTAGCTACAGCGGAGAGGATACCAACGGATATATATGAAGATTTTCATTAATAACATACTATTGTTTAATTAATTTGTTACCTATCAATACTAACAAATGGACAACCGTTCTTTGGGTGCAAAACATCGTTTGCCGGGTCTAACTAGTATATAATATATATTTTTTAATATTATATACAAATACTTTAATTTTACTGTTATTATAGAACAACTTCAATTAAATTTAAAGGAAATTAACCAATGCATAACAACTTAGTGAGTGTGACTTTTTTGGGGGTTTTTTTCCAGATTATTTCTGTTGATTTTGTTTCGCATATACGAGGTCGGGACCAAAAGTATCCGACCTGCATTTGTATCTCCGCGCCACACCACTCAGGCGACCTCTATAGGGTACAAACATCACCAGTAACTCCTCACAAACTCACCAGTTGTTCTCAGTTCTTAATAGGACGGTTAATTTATGCTCAGAGTGTATTTATTTACAGTGTGTTTTTTACGTTCGTCACAGTTTTTCATTGTTAAAAATGACGGAAAGAACCGAGCAGCGAATTTGAATAAAATTTGGTTTTAATCTTGGAAAAAGTTTAACGTATAGGAGTGGCAATTGAACAAGATTGTCGTTTGACTGTGAGGGAACTAGAGGATGACCTTCCGAATTTTAAGCAAAAATTCGCGGCATGACTCGTGCTTGTGCTAAATTCATCCCAAAACTGCTCTCTGAACAGCATAAAACCCTTCGATTAGAAATCACTTAGGATAATATGAAAATGATCGATAGCGAAAAAAATTTGTGATGAATCATGGGTTTATGGTTATGATCCTGAAACAAAACAACAGTCTTCGCAGTGGAAGCTTCCATCCGAACCTCTGCCGAAAAAAGCCCGTCAAAGCCGAAGCAACGTCCAATCAATGTTGTTTTGTTTTCGATTATGAAGGCGCCGTGCGACACGAATATGCTACCGCAGGTCAGACGATCAGCAAAGAGTAATACGTTGAAATTTAGGAAAGATTGCGTGATACAATCGGAAGAAAACGACCGCACTTTTGGCAAACCGGTGACTGGCTTCATCACCACTACAATGTTCGAGCTCCATGCATCAAACCTTGTGCAGCAGTATTTATCAAAAGACAGTATTGAACAACTTCGTCAGCCTCCATACAATCCCATCACAGCTCCCTGCGACTTTTCGCTATTTCCTCGATTGAAAATGCCTCTAAAAGGACACTGATTCGACGACAGGAAGGCTGTTGAAACCAATGCGACGAATCCACTAAATGCGATTCCAATAACTGACTTTCAAGACTGCTTTAGGAAGTGGAAGCATCGATATGAACGTGTTATACAATCAAATAGATGTCAGCAACAGGATGACGAAGAATAAGTCAAGCGCCGAGAATTCGAGTTAAGTCGGATACTTTTAGGACAGACCTCGTATTAGACTTTGCAGAAAAAATTTGCGTGATGCAAAATAAATAAATAATAACAATAATATAAAAGCATCAACAATACATCAACGAAATAACAAAACCATTTCACAGAACAAAAGCGTTGCAGATGTGACAGGTCGCGATTTAGTTTATGCTTCTAAAAAAATCGGAAGACCCATTCAAAGCAGAAGTCGAAAACGAAACCTGGCGACTTGCGTAGCGCTTTAGCAGTCGGCAGTTTTGGAATTTTTGATTTTGCTTGACTTCGATTTTCGTCAGAATCTCAAGTCGAAGCAGCAGCATTATTTCTGCTTTCGGAAGTCGATCCAGTCGCAGTCTCGAGTTGTCTGGAGGGGGAATCGAAGCCGTTTGACTTCGTTTTTCAATAAATTTCAATTGTTGTTGTTGTTGTTATTATTTTTTCGCGACGCTGCCCTATTTGTTGTTGTTTTCTGTGCTGAGTGGCGTTGTTGTTTTTGTTTCTTTTTATAGTACGTTTGCTTTATTTCTTTGTTTCTCTTATACTTCCAATATCTTTCATCTCTATTTAAATGTATGGCTGGCGGAGGAGGGGCAATGGCTACGGTTTTGATTTTTTCAAAAACTATTGGCGGGACTGTTGCTGTGCTGTACCTTGTTGTTTTTTCTTATTTTCCCTTGTTGTTGTTTATAATTTCGTATACTTCGTGTCTGAGCTAAATCAATTATGATATACAGTTTATCAAGAAATTGTTTGCAAAACGAAAAATGAGACTAAAAGTATACTTCAAGGTGTTAGGAAGTACTTAGAGAAAAAAAATAAAAATGCAGTTTTATTCTTCAATCCATTTACAAAAAATCCTCCTTTAAAAAAAAAATGTCTTTAAAATTAATTAGAAAAATTAAAAAATTATTTAATAATGAGTATAAATGAGTTCTCTCTGATATTACCCGTGACGTGAATACGTCACGTTAAATGGTCGTGTCCCCGACGCAGCTATACCCCTTTTAGTTTGTACTAACCTTAAAAAGGTGGTTATAGAAATTTGATAACAATCTGCTTTCACTTTTAGTGAAGCCACTTTTGTTCTTTTCAGAACAATGGATAAAAATAAATTTCGTGAGTTTTACCACGCTGTTTGGTAGAAAAACCACCGTTAGAACGAAAACATGGGTTGATAAGTGTTATGCGGACTCTGCATCAAGAAAATTAACCAGTATTGGTTATACCGGAAAATATTAAAAAGTCCACAAAAGCTTTTGAAAAAACTGTAAAGTGAAGTCGAAGGATATAGCTGACACTCTAAATATAACCAAGGAAAGTGTGGATTTGTGCATGAACATTTGTCTATGGACAAGCCGTTTTGGAAGTGGGTGCAGCGTTTGTTGATAGTGGACCAAAAACAACAACGAGTTGATGATTCCGAGCGCTATTTGGAGCTGTTTGCGCGAAATAAAGCAGGCAATACGTAACATTGGACGAAATTTGCTTCCACCATTACAAGCCATTACAATGGCTGTCAATTGAGTGCACAACAGCTTATGAACCTCTCCCCAAAAACGGATCAGAGTGCTTGCAAGGTTATGGCGCCAGCATGAATATTTCAGTAAAAATAAATAGATAGCAACTTTTTTTTTTTGTATTTCCTAAATGTCGTTTACATATGTTTTTACTTTTGTGAGCAGATCATAAAACTTTTTTATTTTTTTAAAGATGTAGGAGGATAACTAAATAAAATAAAAATAATTATCTAAAATATCAGTCATTATACATAATAATACATACTTCCTTAAAAAATAAAAATTTTAAGCCTCACATCTGTCTCAGTTTGTTTGGCCAGTTTGGTCAAAGTATATCTTTTTTCTTCAATTGTCTAGCTCAACTTATTCTTTCCCGCATTCTTGAAATTTTTTCATTCTTTTCTGGAGGTCCTTCGGCGTTCAATTTTTTGGTTAGTGGCTTCCACAACGTGTGCATGTGTGTGCATCTCGATCAGAGATGTGCAGCGAAACCTTCGTTTTCACCAAGTGCTCACAAGTTAACGAGCATTTAGCGAAGCCAAGCCTTCTTACGCTCACGAAAAAAAATATTTCATGAACGTGAAGGTAGTAATGCCTGTGTATTGTTTTGCTTAACATTCGCTTTGCCCAAATGTGTGAAGCACAAGCCTTTAACTCTTCATAGTGTATTCCTTCATTATCATTAAATTCTGCTTGTAAACAACACTTAGGCTCGCAAACAAACATGAGGCTTGTGAGCCTTCGTTCCTTTTTTTTTCTAGAAATAGCGTTGTTGTGTATTGTGTATATGTGTGTCGGCTTGTGCGCTGCGATCGAGTATTGCTTGGTTGTTGTTATCTGCATTGCTTTAAACCACCCCACACCCCATCCACCCATATTTTACTTATCCTCACCGACTCAAGCAGCCCGCGAAGGTATTGCGATTCTCGATCACCCTTGCTGAAATTTCTGACAGGTCGACATTCTGCTCCATAAACTAATCTAGCTTCTTTAGTTGAGTTCTTATGTTTTCCCTTCAAATATGCTATTTTCATTAATGTTAATATCATTTAATTAATCGAATTTTCACCTAAAAAACTAACATTCTGCACACAATTTGGATAAGGAAATGTCAATGATTTCATATCGTTAAGAAAATCGAATTCACACGTCAAATCGGTGTCCATTCCTATTTCGTAGGAAAGCGATTGCTATCACATGCTTCGTAGATTTATATTTATATTTCTATATATATTTATATTTATATTTATATTAATACTTCTAGTAGTCGGATCCGACTGGTACCTATAGTTGTAGAGGTTAATAAGGCGAATACGTTGTACCGAGTTTCAGCTATTTAGTTCTTGTTTGCATACATACCAGAAGATGTGAGTGAAGAGTGTAATAAATTTTAAAAGTTGCATGAGTTATGTTTCTAGAAATCTATTTATGAAGAAATACGTGGGTCAAACAAAAAATCTTTAGAAGAAGATAGAAAAATAACAGTCCAAAAAGTAGGATTTCGGAAGATCTTCAAAATAGGATTTTGAGGACTGTTTTAACTATTCCATCGTTTATGAAGTATAGTAGTATAGAATACATGTCGATGTTTCGTATACAGTTATGTTTCGTCACAGAAACCCTGTTTGGGATTCGGCGAAAAAGGGATAAAGCAGCCTTCGACTCGATCAACCGATTGGGTGTATTCTCTACTGAGAGTAAACGCGGCCCCGTGGCTTTTTACAGACACAATTCTTCATGCAAAATTGAAAACACTGTACCATTCGAAATGCCTGTGGTCTCAACTAATTCACGCACTGCTCTTCTTCGATCAATCAAAACGTTATCATGGATTTTCTCAATTGTTTGTCATCCTTCGGAGTGCCGAATAAATAAATAAATAAATAAATAATGAAATAATTAAATAAATAAGTAAATAAATAAAGAAAATATAAAAAAAGTATACGTCTTATGGGATTAAAATGAAATCTCTCCTATGATATAACTCTGTAAGTTTGAGTGAATTTCTTATAAATTCAAGCTTAGCTATCATTTGGCAGAAGATAGAAGTACAAATCTATATAGAGTAAAAACACGTTGAAGAGTAAATCATACTTGAAAATAATAAAGAATGTCTCATGAAATGTAAAAATGAGTCATCTCCAGACCGTGGCTACGTCTGTTATTTCAAAGTCTACGGTGTTATTTCAAAGTACCCGTACTCAGAAGACAAAGAAATTTGTATCTGTTGTCATTGGCTGCATGACGCCTACAAATGTAGTAAACCAAGTCAATCCAATCATGCCTTAAATGGGTTAATGGTCGGCCGACGGTTCATACTGACGAAGTTTTTCACAAGTAACGTTTTCAATTAAAATGTAGAAGGATGTGATTTTGCCAATGCTGGTTTTATGCACGAAGTAACTATAAGGGCGGATCATTGCATAAATTTAGAGGTATAAATCAAACTTCAACTTCCGGTGACAATCATTGACGAAGAAGCAAGCGAGGGAATAATATAAATTTGAATACGAACTACGCCTGAAGCGTGTCTATGGAATGTCATATACACAGGGTAAAGCACCAGCAACCGGCGACGTTTATAAAATGCAATGGTAGCAGGGCCAAATGAATATTTCAAAATGAACACCAGGCACTGTTCAAGGTAACGACGTAACGCATTGCAACATAAGAACGCAGTAAAACGCAAAGCAAAATTTAAGTATTCAAAAAACTAGTAAAGTTCTTAAAATTAACGCTTAAATAGACGACTTTGTTTGTTGTGTGCCTCGAGTGTGTTCCTGTGCGTACTATTGTATGGTCTTGAATATCCGGCGATAATTTATACGCACCGGGCTGCGAGTTCTTTGTCCGAAGTCCCTGAAACTGCTTGCTTTGATAACAATATACAATTATACTAAGCAACAGCTAACGAGCACCGCACAAAAAGTAATATATATTGGGTTGTTCGAAAAGTAATTTGGTTTTTTTTCGACAGAGAGTTTACTGTATTTTTGCGCACTTTTCTTCACACTTAAGCCGCATAGTCTTTATATATTTTGTCAGCTGATATATAAGACTTGTGTGTGAAAAAAGTCCAGTAGTTTTTGATTGGTGTCCCTTTAAATATGGAGAGCAAAAGGGAGCATTTTCGTCGTGTTTTCCTTCTTTGCTACAGAAAAGGTAAAAATGCTGTTCAAGCCAGGTAATATATTGACAGTTTGCCAGTGCCAGAACTGGTTTGTAATATTTCGGTTGAGATTCAGTGTAATTTTCATAAAAATAATGCGAAGCCTCATACAGGTGTGGTCACTCGCCAAAAGCGTTTACAGTTTGAATGGGATACACTGCCACACCTACTATATTCTCCAGAGGGATCCTTATCTATTCCGGTCACTGCAACATTTTTTGGTGGGTAAAACCTTTACTTCAAAAGGGGAGATCAAAAATCAATTTTTGTATTGGGCCAGAATCAAAGGGCTGATTGTGGTCATAAAAGGAATACAAGCTGGTGTTGATCCCATATAAATTAAAAGTTCCCTTGGGGAAAAAGGCTTCTCAACTAAGTTTGTAATAAAGATCTCAAATAGAAGCAAATTCCGCAACCCATATTCAAAGTCGAGCTGCCTCCTGAAAATAATCTTGCGAGGGGAAACCAAATCCACCCAATATATAACCTAAAATACCTGCTCCATCGCAGAATCATCGTGGATGAACCTTACAAGCGCGCAGATCCTGTGCAGTGCACAAACTGCCAGGAATACGGCCAGACGATATCGTACTGTACACTACCATCTGTCTCTGTATCTTGTGGTGACCTCAATGAGTCCTCAAGCTGCCGTGTAAACAAAACAGAGACCACATCAAAAAAATGCGCCAACTGCGGGTGTAATCACACTGTAAATTACAGAGGTTGCCCAGTCTTTAAGGAACTGAAAACCCGGATGAATCAGCGCAAAATAAGAGCCCGTAGCGGGCCCGAGGCTACCATACAAGCCACTATGAACAAACCTCGCACATTCCAAAGTACTATCCCCAACATAACATATGCATCCGTGTTGCGACCTGAACCTCAACAAATACCCAACACAAAGCCGGTTTAAAATAACAAGCAAAACACTCCAACAACGTCAGAAAAGTGAATTCCCACAACATTGTGTAATCCAAACAACTCCACCTACACCACATAGCTCTCTTAAACAAATGATTGCTAGTTTTATACAATGCATGTCTCAAAGTACTTTAATGATGTAAAACATTCTTCAGGAGTTACTTAAAACGCAAAGACTTATCATAGAAAAACTTGGTAATTAAAATGTTCCCGCTCAAAATAACCTCTTGGAACGGAAATGGCGTATCGAAACACAAGCTGGAGCTTACAAAATACCTCTCCGAAACAGAAACTGATGTTTTATTGTTTTCCGAAACGTACCTTACAAACAGATACTCCTTCTATTCCACAAATCACCCCGATGGCGAAGCATACGGCGGAACGGGAATACTATTTAGAAAGCGGCAAAGACATTTCAGTCAGTATCATACTCCAAGAACTATATGCAAGCTACGTCTATTGTCGTCGAAACTTCAACTGGAAAAACGACGCTATCAGCGGTGTACTGCCCACCCAGATTTTCGTTTTCCAAATTATGCTTCAAGCAGTTCTTCGATACCTTAGGGCGTACATTTCTTGCAGCAGGGGACTTTATGCCAAGCACCCCCACTGGGGCTCTCGACTTGCAAATCCCAAAGGAAAACTGCTATACAAAGCAATAATAAACTGAAGCAACAAACTCCAGTTTGCTTCTCCGGGTAGGCCTACATATTGGATAGAAGATCCCAGGAAAATTCACGACTTAATCGACTTCGCAGTTATTCGCAACATCTCTCGAATTTTGATTTCAACGGAAACTCATGCCGAGATTTCATCAGACACTTATCATCTACTGGAGCACCCCACAAAAAGTACTCATTCTGTTATGCTTACATGGAAGACTAATTGGCTCAGGTATAAAAAATACCCATATTTGTATGAGACCAAAACTTGACATTGAACATTGACATTGACCGAATCAGACATTGACAACTCAAACCATTTCAACTCAACCATGGCAAGTGCTGCCGTTGCCACGACACCGAAGGCACACAGTGATGTCAAGAAACCTGTAGTATTAACTAGCGCAGAAATACGCTTAGTATCAGAAAAATTCCGACTAAGACGTGAATGGCAGTCAAGTCATTCGCCGGCATCACTTGACACATTCAAAACTGCAATAAAACATTTTTTATAAATGCTCTAAAGATTGAAGCACGTAAAATCCAAAGGAACTACATTGAGAACCTCACACTAACGAGCACCAAGTATTCGATTTGGAAAGCACAAGACCTCATAAATCCTTCAATAGTAGCTGATTGCCCCATACGGAACCAAAGTGGAAACCTTTGCTAATCACCTCAAATCCGTCTTCCATCCAAACATGCCTAGAAACGGATTCCAGCTTCCCCAGCTGCCATGCACTTCGTTCCATCTAGCAGAATACTTAAAACTAATTCAAATGAGTTAAGTGCGGTAATTCAGAAGGAATTAATCCCAAAGAAGGCGCCAGGGCACAACCTCATCATCCTAAGGATGATTATTGACCTACCGAACTGCTATATTATTTCTGGCAATGCTCTTCAACACAATACTTAGAGTGAGTTATTTTCCAGCTTCATGGAAGAAGTCAGTAATAATTTTGATCCCGAAAGTAGGTAAAGACACATCGATGGTCTCCTTATACCAGCATATAAGCTTGCTCCCGATGTTGTCGAAAGTATTTGAAAAAATTTTTATTAAGAAACTCTCACCACATTTAAACAGGAATAACATTATCCCCACACATCAATTTGGCTTTAGACCAAACCACAATACAATCGAGCAAATAAACCGAGTCACTACGGAAATCAGAACTGCATTTGAACACCGAGAATACTGTTCAGCTATATTCATTGATGGTGCACAAGCTTTCGATCGTGTATGGCACGTTGGCCTTATTTACAAAATAAAAAGAATGCTTCCACAGAACTCACATAAACTACTGGAATCATACCTCACAAAAGGGCTATTTGTGGTGAGATGCAAAAATTTTACCACAAAGGATTATCACATAAATGATGGCGTTCCACAAGGCAGTGTTCTTGGTCCGCTGTTATACGTTTTATTCACCGCTGACATACCTATAAACCCGCGGCTCCTAAAAAAGAGCTAAGCGACCATCTGAAATTGGTATTGGACTGGATGAACAATTGGCGTATAAACGTCAATCCGGACAAATGTAAGCACGTGATATTAACCCTAAATAAGAGCGACTGCCCGTCTATCATCTTTAATAACACTACTGTCCCGCACTCAACGGAAGTCACTTACCTAGGAGTTAACTTGGACAGACAACTCACCTGGCGGAAGCATATAAAAGCCAAAAAACTCTATATGAAATTAAAAGCCAAATCCCTCCATTGGCTATTAAACCGAACATCTGGTTTAAGCCTCGATCTAAAGGTTCTACTAAATAATACAATAATAAAGCCAATCTGGACATACGGTTCCCAGCTTTGGGCGAACGCAAGCCCAATTAATGTCGAAGTTATCCAAAGAGCACAATCAAAGATACTTCGCACTCTAACAGGTGCTCCCTGGTACACGTCAAACGCGAACATCCACAGAGATCTAAACATCCCTCTAATCAAAACGGAGCTGGTCCAACTGCGTCAGAAATGTCAACTGAAACTCTCGGAACATCCCAACCCACTAGCTCGTTCACTCTTGCAGACGAGCAGAACTACGCGCCTACATAACATTGACCTTCCTGCCCCATAAACCTGTGAGGGCCACGCACCATAGAAAAGTTTCTTAGCTCATCACCAAAGAAACTTTTAAATAACGCATTACTTAGTTTAATATTTCTAAATTATTGTTAGGCTTTGTTTCTATACAAAGTGATTTAATAAATAAAATTATATGTAATACAAAAAAATATTTCACAAAAAAAAAAACAAATTCAATTGCTTTCTGAATTTCCCAATACCACAGCCTCAGTTTTCGAAAACTTAAGTAATTTTTTAAAAGAGAAGAGCATTGTGCGAATCAGAACTAAAGGAAATATAATATTAAGTCTAAAACAAGATAAAGAAAAAAACTTTAGCTTCGACCATGCCGAAGGTGTAATACTCTTCACACCAAACATTTTCTCGATAGTTGGAAAAAGCGTTAGCCTATCATATGATGATTATTTTAAGTATAACAAAATATGGGGGCTATATGAACACAGTAAACCTGTGGGGTATTGAAATGGTTTATGATTTATTTCCAAATTTCAGTTGGACAGGTACATAAACGGAAAGGTACTCCTTCATGCCACAGTTATAATGTCAGTTATATATTCGTGCAGATGCAAAAATTATTTGAGGTACTTATATAATACTAGCTAGACCCGGCTAACGTTGTTTTTCTCCCAAAGAACGTTTGTGCATTTGTTAGTATTCATAGGTAACAAATTAATTAAACAGTTGTGTGTTATTATTGAAAAACTTCATAGATTTTTATTTTCTGTACAATCTATATATAAAATGGCAATGAATTTACAACAATGTTAGTAAATGGTGAATGACAAAGCGTGATATTAATACTGTAAGCAAAAAGGGCATAAGTTACTTACAATATGCATAGCAAAACAGACCATATTGATTTTACTTTGAAACAGTTCAAAAGATTCTATAAATTTTGAATGAGAACTGTGTGCCTACGACGAGTGTGACTGAAATATTCCATTTCATTTGTATACAAATGTACATACTTGCTCTCCAATAATCCATTTGCTAATACAGGTGTCATATAGAAAGTTGGACAATGTTTAGTGGTTCAATATGAATTTCAATTATTTAAAAAACTAGTTTAGCTTTCGGGGGAAAAACTATCTAACGAATCCAATGCTGTTCAACCCTTCAATGAAAATTTGCATAAATTGGGTAACATTTTCTAAAATCTATAATGCCAATGAGACTATCTTATTTTAACGGGAGCTGCCAGAGAAAACGGACGTAAAATTATTTAAGAAAGACTAAATCTTCTGGTTTGATGCAACGGGAGAACACAAACTTAAATTATTGATGATCGGAAAAGCCATAATCCAAATTCTGTTGGAATTGCTACCGTTGGAATATGCTAAAACCAAAATTGTTTGGATGACTGAATGATGACTGTTTAAAAATTGGTTTGGAAAATAATTTGTAAAACAAAATTATACTTAAAATAAAATAATTTGCCAAACTTCTATGGTTCAGCAGAATTCATCGATGACCATTTTCGCTGCTTTTTGCTCACTGTGAATGCCTAATTCACAATTTTGTTGAAAATTTAGTGATTGCGATGACTAAAAATCCATCATAAAAGTTCTTCGCTAACCAAGTCATCAGATTCCAATCAGATGTTTTTCGTTTGTGAACAAAGTAATAAAGACGCAATTTTTAAGGAAATAATTTGAGTGTTGTTATTAGTTGCTTCGAAATGTTATGTAAAAATATTTATTTATTTAATTTTTGTTTTTTTGGCCAGTCACTTCTAAAATGTGTCGGACAACTATGCCGCGCATTTCCAACGCCGTAATTTTACAAAGCAGCAATCTTAAAGACAAATTAGTAATCGGGTAGCAAGTCACAGAAAAGGCAGCGATGGCTGCAGCTAAACGCGCCCAATGCCACTTGCCACCCACAATCATTATCATACTTCGAGGAGGACATATTCGTCATGGCTTTGCCACCAAACTTCACGACTATGGACCAACCTATGGGCCAAAACGCTATTCGAATTTTAAAAATAAATTATTGCAAACGTTTTTTATCTCTTATTGGGTCCAGCGCAATAATTATTTAAATTTTCTTTGCGATTTTTTTTCTCGGTAATCCGGACTTTTCGGTATTTCGGACACTGTCCGGATTATCAAGATTATACTGTATATTATATTTAATTGTCAGTAAGGCGGCGTGTACAATGTTATGTAATATTATTTTTCCTCATTCTTAGTGATAAGGTTGATTACTGCATTTTTTTAATATATCCTTTTTCACAAATCTTGTTTTGTGTCATTGCTTTTTCTTAACGCAATTTGCAAAACAAACACTTCATCCGAATTGAACCGAGTAAGGTGACTTTATTTTCAGAATCAAAAGGAATCCCTTACAAGCTCAAAATCCGAAAATCCGACAAAAATTGTTTTCCAACAACAATAACAGCGACCATTAACACCACGACGTTGCTAACACTGCATAGCGAAATGTATGAAAACTCGTGTTCATATCAAACGGCGCTAGATTTGAAACGAGTCTCGCCGCCGACGTTGGCACAGGTTAAAACCGAAGATTGCCTGACTTTAGGCCAATGTTCTCCGGATTGGACGTCATATCGTTTCCACCAGTCCACATTCGAACAGCTGAAACAGAGCGTCGAGAAAGCCAAGGCGGCGCTGCAGGATCGCAATACATTCTTCGGTGCTTCGAGTGCATTCAGGTGGGAGCTTGAATATTATCAAAGTAATGATTTGATCGGATGTTTTTTTTGCAGTGATATCTACTCAACTCAACGCCTCACCGATACACTCGATACGCTGCCGGTAGTTCAGACGAGCGGTAATGGTTCTGCCAATTGCATTGGCCTCGTGCAGGGCAGCGCTGGTATGATCGGTGCGACTCCTAGCTCCCTGGTGTTGAACTACAATAGCACTGGCACTTCCGCGGCTGTTTCGAGTTCGGCCACGTCGGTCATAGGCCAACGCCACCATCGCTTGGAGAGCCTGCATCAGCCAACGGTAGGGGCGGTTTCCGCTCCCAGTTGCTTACCTTCCACACAGCATGGTGTGATAACGTCCAGCACGTCGTCTACGGCCTCAGTTGCAGTGGCAGCGCTTTGCACAGCCTCGCTGGGTAACATGGCCTCAGCGCATGGCGTCGGTGGCGATGGACAAAAGACACGTGGTAAGTTACTATAAACTCAAATTTTTACCGTTGACCTTTAAAAGGTTTTAATTTGCAAGAAAATGAACAGAAAACAATTATTTCTAAAATTTTACACAAGCGAAAAATCCTTTGCATCCGTTCTAATTTAATACACTCAAATCGCCGAAAGCTATTCCCCGATTGCGTTGAAATTTTTACAACGCCTTATTCTAATATGAGAGAAATATAGTAAGTATATTAATTATATAAGTATTGTAAATAGCTTAGGGGTATTCATTTGAATTAACGCTTTCGGTGGGCATTTCACGGTTCAAATAATTAATTATATTTCTTTTTATAAAGGAACCCATTTTGCGATCGTTTTCCGATAGTACCAAGTATGTAGTATTAAGTATGTATACCATTGGTATTATCATACTGGCGGTACAGTACTTTTCGCCACATAACACTTTTGTTGCTTCTTCAAGTGATTTTAAAATAAGTAGTTGTTTCATGCTGTCTCAAGCTCAGAACCTTTTGGCATTGCTAGTTCTGAGCAAATGTTGAGTAGCAATTTATTTATATTATCTTTGTTGTTCTTCTATTTTTACGATTTTTTGCCGTTTAGGGCATACTGTAACACTTTGTTTAATTGCCGTTTGACGTACATTTAAGTAAGTAAGTTTTCATTTTGAAAGTCCATGTTTCTTCAACAGTGACGGTTTTCTGACATACAATAATTTTCATTTTCTGAATATTGTGTATTAGTCACAGATGACTCTGCAGGTCGGGTTTATTTCCTCCTGTTTGAATTTTTTTCACCTCATCGAAGACACGTCGGTTTTATCACAATGGATCCAGCAGGAGCTTTGTTTGGATGTTATTCTAAAGATACAAAAATTTAGTTCGTTGGATTAAAACAATCAGCAAATACAATGTGCCAAACAAACTAAGATTTAGCTTTAGTAAGAAAGAAATGGCAGGCAGATTATTATTATAGTTTAGTTTTTCGCGCAGTGGTCGAAATTCGACCACACACAGAGCTAATTGCCGAACTTATTGCTGAGGTTATTTAGTTAGTTGTCTTTCTTAAAACACATTAGAATCGTCATCAGCATATTGCCAAAAAGTAAGAAGGAGAAACAGTAAACTGTTATATTGTTAGAGCGAGCTTCTCAGATCTCTTTTGCGCTCGCTCTCCTTTACTCGCACTCTCCATCACACACACTCTCCATCACGCATACTCTTCTTCACTCACACCATACATAACCTTCACTCTGATTCTGACTGTGTCTTGCATTTCAAATAAATTAATTGTATATAGTACTAATGTAAATGTACCGATATTTTTCGGAAAACATCGAAAACAGAGGTCTCCTTTGACCATTACTGCCGGGACGAAACTCAGTCTCCTCATATAAATCTCCCTCTTGCTTCCGCCCCTGGTATTCAGTTTTCATGCAGTAAAGATCCTTCACAGTCAAACATAAATGAACTGTCGCAGACCGTAATTTTTGTGTGCCCAACTCCAAAGCATCTATAGCATTGACTGTCATTCAATTATTTTCTTTGCATTCCTATATGCTAAATTTTCAGTGCCTTCTTATTGTTAGACCCTTTGGCAAGGATAATGAAGAAGAAATTGTTTGGTACCACCTTTTCATTAACAGCGGTGATAAACTTGCGTGGGTTAGGATTATACACTCCGGTGGCATTGTGGCCTTTAGTACAAAAGGCTTCTTTACTGGTGTTTAACGTTACACTCTTTTAGGTGACGAACCAGAACACGATACGACTTAGAATCCTCAGGATATACCATTACAGTATCATTTCCCATAACTTTAAGCGATAAGCTATTTGGTCCGGAGACTAGTGCCAGCTCCTTTTCCAAAAGATGTGCATTGCTCACATTATCAATTTTGATAGGACGTGGTTTCTTGGTTCTGCGAGTGGCTGGTATCATTTGCCTCAAGCATCAGCGTCAAGGGCCATTTTCTCAGCTTCGGTGAGTGTTTCAGTGGTGCCATCCTCACTTGAAGTGTAAGTTAGCAGAACAAAGCGATTTATTGATGAGCCAAGACTTTCAAGAAAAACAGAAGCTGCCATGGTTTGGCCCCTTTTTCCCCTTGCCCATAACGGGAAAGTGGGCTGGGTGGTCTTTTGAATATAGCCGTCTGCCAACACACCTTCTGAGCGCAAGAAGTCGCCGCTGTGGTACAAATTGGGATCGTGCTAAAAGAAGCTGCTGGCACTGGGGCAGCGCCAGTCAAAAATTGACTCTAAAAGGCCCATTGCAAACCAACTAAGCACACTTCAGGTAAGGCACTTGAATTCGCTACTATATACTTGGAGACAATTGACGTTGTTGTTGTTGTCGTGGTTGATGTGCAGGTATCATGCAGCCGTGTGGCATCAATACGAATCCTCCGCAACTCGGGGTCTGATCGATTTGAGTCATCTTTGTTAGAATTGCTAACAGACGAAACGTTGCTAACATTCTGCATAATGCATTTGCCGCACCGCGGCCAGCCGAAGGATTACGCTTAAATTTACCCGTTCTTTTTTAATTTTATTTTTAGCTGAGGAATATGATATATACATTATATCTCAAAGATCGAAAGTCTGTCAAAGAAAAATAATAATAAAATAATAAATGTTTAACTCAAATCGAAACTTTAGTGCGCAATATTCGTCGTTCACTAAACAATTTTTCTTTTTTTTTCTTTTCTGTCAATCCAACGGTTTGGTGATAAGAAAAATGATGATCAATGCAGTGCACGCGATGGTAATCAAAGGGAAATTCAAAGGTGACGAAGTTCTCGTTCTCATAGCTTCAATAAAGCAAATACTTGATTTTTGTACTTTTATTGAATTATATATTTTTTTGCTAATACCGGAAAGGGCAAAACAACGTCTGCCAAGCTACCCAATATAATATAATGTCTATATATCTACAGTGCCGAACTAAATTATTGGCACAGCAAGCAATTTTAATTTCAGGCCTGGTTTGGAACACCTACTTAGGTGATATTTGATAAAGAAAAAAATTTCTCAAGTAGAAGGATCAATTCCCAACCAAGCGCACATCATTTCTATTAAATACTAATTTTAATTATTTTATAAAATTAAAATAATAAGAAAACTGCTCAATTTCATTGAACAAAATTATTGGCACACTTAGCTAATCATGTGTTTTTTGTCCAAAATTTACCAATTTGGCAAATTTTTTTTAAGTAAAACAGTTATCTTAACAATACAAATTACAACGCAAAACTTTAAATCGCATAATTTTGATTAACTTATAACATTTTATTATATCCGAGCAAAATGAGCCCGAAACAAAAAGAAACGACTGAATCTCAGCGTAAAATAATTTTATGTTTCCACAATCAAGGCAAATCATATGCTGAGATTGGTGAGATGATGGACAGAAGCCAATTAGGAGCATTTTGCAGCGGTTTAACGGGGCTTCATCGTTACCAAAGAAAAAGGTTGGAAAGTGAAGAGGAACGCCTTTAAAGCCATTTTATGTTTTTTTATTCAAAAAAATGAAATTATTCACAAAAATGGGAAAAATAATAACCCAAATTAAAGCAGCGCTGCCAACTTTTCTTTTGTCTTTTGTGCTAGTAGTCGACTACTTGTCGTCGTTGTCTCGTTGAAACGACAGAAAGGCGACGATGACAGAAGACGATGTTAAAATATGAACGCCAACGGGGATAGGGCCGAATATATATATAATATGCTTACTTTCCAAATACATGAAATTCAAAAATGAAATAGACCTTTCAGCAAGTGTGGTTAAATGAATGAATACAAGCGACACAACTCTGCTATGGAAACAACAGGTAAACACGAGGTTTTCGCGAAATTCGGGATTTGCCTTTTTGTATAGTAACGAAACGTTACATGTTAAGCGAGTCTTTTATTTTATTTTAAATTTTGCAAGTTATGCGAAACAAGCCTTATGCGAGGCACTCATTAAGCAAGGGTCTACTATGTTAACCTCGTAGTAATGTAATGCGGACACTTTTGCCGCAAATAAATCTAGTTCACCACACGAATTGCAAAACTACCTAACAATGTAACCACGAAGCTTTCTAAACCAAAAAATTACAACAAAATATGATAAAAAAACCATCAATCTCAATTGAAGAGACTTGTGGGAGGCGCAATGCTCCCTGGTGGAGTAATGAAGGAATATATATATATCTCAAACGAGATAAATTCGAAAATACCCAAACGACTTAATTTAAATTTTGAGAATGTGTAGGGTTGGGCCCTTCATCCCGGATATTGTAATTTGGACAATATAGATCATGCTGTTGCCGATATCTAGACTTATTTTTATTTTGCGCACAAAATATACGCAACAGATTTTAAAAGAGTAACCCGTGCGTTTGCCATAAATGTGACAAATAGCCGCGAAAAAGAAAATTTTCACACAGAGAACTGACCCTTGTTTTCAGTCAAAAACACAACAAAAAAAACCAACCGCTCCACTTGCTTGTTATCCTCAGCTGTTTTATACTGGCCGCCCCCATTTAATAATATAAATTTAAGCAACGAAAACGGACGCAGCTATAACATAACGATGGCTCTTCGCATGCCCCTTTATGCATGAACATTTTCTTGGCTGACGGTGTGTGGGTGTTGAAGTCCACTGGCTACTGTTGACTGGCCGAGTTTGCCGTTTAGTCAGCCTATTTTACGGTTAATGACGCTCGTTGCTTCTTTGACCTCGTATATCCAGCGAAAATATTGTTTTTTTTTTTGTGTGACTTTTCGTTTTAGTCCTCTCATCATCAGTCAGTTTTCAAAAATAAATGTCGGAAATGAACTGAACCAGGGCCAATTAGGAAATCCAAAATGTATTCACATTTTGTATAAATGTATTTGGTAGAGAATTTGTGAAGTATAGTTCCGTTTGGCGACTCCTGTCTGGTATTTCAATTGCAAATTTTCTACCTTGGAAGTATTTATTCTTCATAATAAGACAATAAATGGATGCATCTTTTTTGAAAGAAAATAATATTTTGTTTTCTTCTTAGGCTCACCACTTTCCTCTAAGTATATGTACAATACAAAATAAAAAATAAAAAAACAACAACACTAAATTTATTTTTCACATCGATTTTTCACATTTCGACCATACGAGTGCGTGATGTGTTTTTTCTGCTTTTGTTTTGGAATTTTGCTATTTACTTTACGTGCATTGTTTGAAGCTTGCTAACTAGGAAAACTATATATATATGTATTCCTAAAAGTTAAAGTTTTTTTTTATTGAGTAGTCATATTGATCTTTATTAACTCTACGCCTTTTCCATATTTAATTTTTCGCCATTATCATCCATATTCCCGCCCCAGTATGTGGTGAGATAAGTTTGATTAAACTCTAAGTATATTTTAATATTAGGTTATATAAAAAGTATACGCATTTTTATAACTAGACGGTGTTGATACCGATACATTGCGCAATACTAATCAGATTGTGTAATTTTTTTGAAGACAGCTGTGAATTTCGTTGTTCGTGTTAAGAGTTATACTGATTTAAAAATGAGTGACATATTTGGAGGAATAGGCTGTGATATTTTTTTTTACCAAAGGCTGCAATACTGTGATTTAAAAAGGTAAAACCGCTGCAAAATATGCTGAAAAATTTGTGCGGATTAGGCTGAGAATACGGTGAGTGAACACTAAAACCAGAAGTGGTTTGCTCAATTCCGTTTTGGAATTTTCAATGACAATCATGCACCTCGTTCTGGTCGGCTAGTCACTGAAAAAGGCGATTAAACGCTTAATTCGCTCTCTCACAACTGGGCCGCGTGAACGAAACAATCAAGGAAAAGTTACCAGAATTGGCCAATAATAATTTACTTAAAAAAACCGCGGATATTTATCTTGAAAGTTGGCTTAAAACCTCGTGTTGCGATATTATTTGCTCCAAATGATGTCATTTAAAAAAGTTATGTAAATTTGTATACTCTCACTTTAAAAAGAATGAACATTAATGTAAACTTTAGCACTACTTTTTTTGTGGTAATTTTACCTTTACTCTCACATATTCCTAACATTTCGTTTTGAAACTTCAAAGTATTGTTGATAAACAGTGATCATTATTTCGAGGTCGCCCGATATATCTGGAGGTCGCATCTTAACGCCAAACACGTCGAATTCACGTAAGTAATAGACTAATTGTTCTACTTCAACTTTAAGCACATGAATATGAACGAAATGAATGTCGCAAATCGTTCATACTTTTCAAGACGATGGATTTACTCCGTGAGTGCCAGTATGATTACGATTATTTACATTTACGCCAATTAAACAATCCCTTTTGTGTTTCTGGTCTGGGTTCTTAGCTCGGGGGAATAAAATTCGCAATTTTTTTATACCCCTCCATTTATTCTGAGCGTTCGCTCAACTGATGATGGGCAATTTTGCTTGCTTGTCCGCAGTGTGTGGCAGCTTCACGCTCTGTTGAACGGTGGCAACGGCAACGGCGGCATGTCGAACGAAGTTAAAAGCCAGCATTGTTAGATAATAAAAAATCTCGGCTCACGATTAGGATGATGATGTAGCGCAAATTGAGTGTGGGCTTTGTGAGTGGGAACCAGTTGTGCGGCAAATACGTCTTTTGCTCCTATACAACGACTGTGACCAATTTGGAGCGTGCAACTCGTTCACTGTAACAATTCTCTTCTCAATAACTGCGACTACTTGTATGTGCTTAATAAATTTATTATGTTTTTGTGCTTTTGTTTGTCGGTCTATTTTGCAGAGAAATCGCAATTAAACTGCACTGAATCATCTGCGTCAGTCACGAGTTCAAGTACAAATAATGACCGGCGTAGTCAACATCACAATAATGCTGTGAATGCAAGTGGTAGTGATAGCGGGGTTGCGGGTATCGGCGGCGGGGGCATTAGCAACAATACAATTTGTAAGTGACCAAAATATATTTATTATTTATATTTGTCATTAAGCCTACGTGGACTTATCGTTGGCTGTTTTTAAAGTTTCCTATAGGTTTTTCTTTGTTATGCAGAGTAAGAGAGCTTTTTAAGCTCTCTAGAGTAGCTTTTGGTTATCCTCTCTCTCACTCTAAGCGTGTTATCCTTGACAAACACCATACACAAAATGTACACCGATAGATGGCGTTTTTTAAATGGTTTGCCTCATGAACTGAATTTAATGTAATATTTAATTAATTACGAACGTGATTATCAGAGGTGTCATAGGAAACTCTTTCTCCTCAATTCCGCCCGAAACTGATTTTAGGTGTCACAGAAAACTCTTTCGGCAGGATAGATTAATCCTTTTCAAAGTAATCTGCATACATTTTTTTTGAGCAAATAATTTGTTTATTTAATTAATTTACCATTCTAAACAATCGTCTAGTAAACTGTCTTTAGTAGCCAAACCCCATCGAGAATAGAGCAAGATGCAAACTAGTTTTAAATTGAATGCAAAATTTTTCGAATATTTGTCTTTATCGAATAGATCAATAAATTGTGTTGTATATTGAAGTAATAAAATTAATAATAACGTTATTATGTTTAAAATGTTAATTAATCGCGTATTTTCTGTGCATTTAATGTAAAAAATTATTCAAAACTTGTTTCAAGTTGGCATGTTGCCAAAAGCAAAAATCGGAAAGTAAATGAGAAGTTGAGAAGAGGAAGAAATTTATTGGCAGAAAAGAGGGATTTTAAATTTTAGGAACACTTTTTGTGTTCTTAAAAATATTTATAGGTGTTAACGGAATTACATGGTCCGTTCGATTAAGCCAAGAATTAATTCTGATTCTTAAAATCTAAATACAATAAAATCGGTGCGCAGCACGTTGGTCTGGTGTCCGGTTGCTGATCACGTTGCTGTTGATTGTGGGAATCGCAACGTTGCGCCTCTTGCGCTTGGCAGGCCTAGAGTCAGCGGATTATCGGTTATATCTGCTAACTTGGGATGCGCGTGTTAACTTAGATAAATGATTTTTGCAGAGGAAAACATTGAACAGCGCAACAAGACAACATTTCCGAAAAAATTCATTGTTTATGTAAGCAAATAAACGTTGAAAATGACAGTCCCACAATACCATTGAATTAATGCACACAGGAGTTGTCGTGTATGTTATTATATGTGGCGCGACGAACATTTCAAAATAATTTCTTTTACAATTTTTAAAGTACAACTGTAATAATTTCATTTCTTAATTGTTCTTTAATGGCAAATGCATTTATACCGTTTTTTTTTATTCATAATAATATTAATAATATTATGAATAATAAATGTTAGAAGAATGTTTGTATATGCTGACAACCCTTCAAGTCAAGCAAAACATTCAGTTGAATCGGTAAAAATGTTTCGAACAAACGAAAACTCTCGAAGTTCTGTGGCACCTACGGTTTTGCAGAGAGTTTTACAAAACTCCCGAAGCCAAAAACTCTAGACTTTTCTGTGACAGTTCATTAGTAAAAAATGAATTATCTTGTTAATGGTAATCGATAGTAGATATGATCGAGAAGTTAGAAGGTCTCCTTTCTGTTCCTTCCTTTTAGCTATGGGATTTTTCATTCCGTACAGGGTTGCAATCAGAAGGTGTGTGAGTGAGACGAACGATTTGCGGCCACAGCTATTCCCTCCAGTGCTGACGGTAGTGATGAAATGTAGGCGAATGTTATTTTCTTTTAGCCACTATATGTGCGGTGGGGTTAGGTATTTAGTACAGGGTGTGATAGATTATATACATGCGAAAATATTCTTTTCCGATGAGTGTTAGGTACGTAAGGACATAACGTGGAAGTGGAAGAGTCACAGAGGACTTCGATATCTGGAGGCAATATAACCAGTTGCAGTTAAAGGGGTGTGTTACCTTCTAAAAGTTCTTCGTCTGAAGTCTTTAATTTGGCTGAGTAAAAAGCGATTGGCTTGCTTTCTCCATCTGAGAGTTGTTGTAGAAATTCCCCAACATCAATATCTGATGCATCTGTGGTTAATATTAGAGGTAGATCTGGTGCGATGTCATTGAGAAGAGTTTCAGGCGCCAAACTTGATCTGAAATTTTCGAATGCGATGTCCAATTGATTGTACGGTCATTCTTTTTAGATTCTCTACAATGGCTGCTTAATGAAGCTTGTAACATTGAAGCATAAGGTAAAAATTTGCTGAAAAAATCGGAGCTCTTAGGAATTGTCTTTCTTTCATGATGTTGTTGGGCTTTGGGAAATTAGTTATAACCTCGGCTCTATCCTTGGGGGGTTGAAGACCATGCATCATTTGGTTTCGTGTCGTCTGATTTCATATTTGCTAGCATTTATAGTTAAATAGGCTTTTTGGAGCTTTCCGAGGACTATTTGCAGATGCTTTTGATGGTCAACTTTGTTTACAGATAAAATTAGAAGAAAACGTAATCGTCGTCTCAAAAAATTGAATACATGTAACATTGGAATGTTTGTGAGGCGTTCCGTAGGGCGAAGGGCATGACCATGGATTCAAACAAGCCAACTAGTGTGTTGACGGCAGTTTTTGGAATATCCTCCGCATTCATAGGGATGTTGTAATAAGCTTTTTTAATATCAAATTAAGATAAGATGGTTCTATCGTGTAGTTTTTCACTAATACTATTAATAATGTTGATCGGATATCGATCTGGAAAGGTGCAACCATTTAATTTCCTATAGTCAGCAAAAACGCACCAGCCGCCGGTTTTTTTTCTTTACCATATGAAAGACAACAAAATTTCCGTATTAAATTGTCTTAATATAGGCGGTATTTGTTTTGGGTATATGTAGTATATATATGAAGTAATTTTAAAATAAACATTTAAATAATGTGTGCCGTTTGTGATATCGACCGTCTCGTTGCCACACTGCTTCGTTTCCAATTCGCACTTCACCACCCGCGCAGAATAATCATTGCATACCACCTCGCAAGAAGAAGAAAGTCACCACTTTGTCGGGCTGCGAATCGTTCCGCTCAAATGTGGCGCTGCGAGACTGTGTGCGCTTACACATATGTAATGTACTACATCAGGGACTGTTCGATAAGCGGACTATGCCAAATTGTAATAAAGTTTTGAATTATTATTTGATGATTTGTTGTTTTTCTGCAGTGTACCGGCGTATGGGTTCTGCCATTTGTTGACCGGAAGTGGTAATGGGATGATGTACTCCGCTCGATGTCGGCAGTCTGAAATTGTTGACTATTTTTGATATATTGGCATATTTTTTGATAAGATCGTAGAATTTTGTATAGGGGTCGATCGTTAGTACGCTTTTCAGATCACTGTTGCCGATAAAACCGTTTGTTTTTACTTAAGTAAGAGGTTCCAAAGACGACTTAATTTTAAAAAAGATTGCTGATTACGGTTTGTAAAACTCCTGGACAATACGGAAACTACTGAGCCAGTGTCGATTAAAAATGTTATATATGAGAGTAACAGACCTTTTGCTGTTTAAGTGTAGCAGAGCGAGTTCGTTCACTACTGCGCGATTTACTCTGGTCGTTATTTGACGTAATGCACAAATTTATTTGATTGAATTGTTGTACCAATTGTTGCATCGCCGTCTTTAACGCAAGTAGTCGAGACTCAATGGCATTCGAATTTACCAATTGACTCGCAGTACGCTGTCTGCGGCGAATTTTCCATGATGCGGTCCGCTATCTCCGCCAAGTTTTCTAGGTCTTCAGATTTGCATGCAGAAAGAATGTATCGAATTTTGTTGGGCATGCGCTGAAGCAATAGGTTTTAAGTCCTTCCGTGCAGATAAATTTGTCGGCTAAATCAGGCATAGCGCGAAGGAGTTAGTTAGGTTTTTTTGGCCAGTTCGATGCCGGTTAGCAGCTTTACTAACTGTTTCCTTCTGATACACCGAAACGTAATATAAGTACCCGTTTTACTTTTTCGTACTTGATTCCGGAAGATTTTTCACCGCATCGGAGATTTGACGCAGTGTGTGTGGGTCGAGGGATAATCGTATTTTTCATAATATTTTGACAAATCCGATTTAATATTTTGCACGCGAAGAACAGCGTCGATCTGTGTTATGGATCACACATCAACTCAGGATCTGACGACATGAATTCCTCCTACCAGAACTGCGTGGTCTAGTTTGAGTTCGTGACTATCCAAATACTGATGTGCCGCCGACGCCGAATTAGGGTTGACGCCAACCGATGCGTCTATCATGACTCCATCTCCAATTGCTATTACTGGTTGAATTCGCCATTTTTGCGTACGAGTTACCAAATGTGGGGTTTGCCACTTAAACTGAATTTAATGTAATATTTAAATAATTACAAACGAGATTATAAGTGATTGTAATTAGTAAAAAATGAAATATCTTTTAAATGGCGATCGATAGTAGATATGGTTGAGAAGGTAGAGCGTCTCTTTTCTGCTTCTTCCTCTTAGCGATTGGAAGCCCATCTATTTGTTCGAATCATTGTGTGTACTGATTCTGCATTAAATTTTGCATTGTGTTTTGCATGAAAGCCATAAAGTTTACTACAATTTGTTGCAACGAGACGAACATTGCCTCATGTCGAGATGTAGCTCATGTACCAGCTGTTGTTGTTGTACGTTTGGCGGAGATAAAACGCAGTCTGCCGTGTACGAGATAAGACTTGGAGGCTTGAGAAAATATAATGCTAGTTGTGGTTATATCAAACACGCCAGATCGTGAAGGAGTCACCATGTTCAATGCAGGGTGTTCAATCCTTTCTTCAGCTCCTTATATATATACTGGGCAACATCTGTAATTAGCCGTGTGGTTCCTATCACAGGTTGTAAATGGGATGAGTTTCATTTTTCTTTAAATGCTTGCTTTCAGCCTCAAGCTACACTTTGAACATCGGTCGTGTATTTACTACATTAATAGCAAACTTAACAGCAAATCATTTTTCTTTCAGTGCACTTATTATTTTATCTGATTACACCGTTGAAACTATATCTTTTATAATAATGTGTAACCCTTTTCAGCTTTTGAGCTGATAGGTGCACAATTTTATATTTGTATCCTTAAGGTATTTCGATACAACACGAGAGTTATACTTTAGAGGACAGCAAGAGTTTTTGCTCAACCTAAAAAAAATTGCGTGTATTATGTTTGACAATTTGTTAGCGAATGAAATTTGATATGTATAGAAAAAAATGTACAAAGTATCGAACTTTTTGAAACAACTGTGAAAAGGAGAGCGAATCAATGTAAATACTGCATTACATATGTATGTACTAATGCCTCCCAAAAGATACCGAAGTGCTGTGACATCGGAGGAATGAAGCGCAAATGTATTCCCTCGTTGAGACAATGCTTGTGCAATTGTTGTGTTTGTGCTGAACAGACGTGTTTGTTTTACATCTGTTCCGCAGTTTGACTAGCATTTGGCAATTTATTTGTCTATTGTCGTTTTCGGTATTTAATTTAATTTATATTCTTTCCGGTGTTTTGTTTTAAGTGACTTTATTTGTGGTGAATGACTCATTTCACCCGTATACATTTTCTGCTTAACATTGTTTAATTATTTGACAAGTACAACACTTAAAATTGGCTTTCCTGTATATTGAGTTCGAACTCTTTTTTTTTCCTGCTTTGTTCTCCCTTTAAATTGTTTTTGCTATTTTAGTCTTTTTCTGTTTCTTGCTCTCAAAAAGCAGTTTTTATTTTTGAATAACTGTATTTCCTCTTTGCTCTCTTGGAAAGTCTTTTATAAAAACTAATAATTCACCTCACTTTTCTCTTTCCAATTTTATCTCTGTTTAACTGAGAGTGTCAACATTCGAGCTTAAGTCGTTGTGCTTTTTTGAACAAAAACAAAAATATTTGAAAATCATTTTTAAAAATTTTCACTTTCAAGTTCATTATTATTATTATTATATTTATTTATTTTATTTTTGCTTATTTATTATTTATTTTATATATTCATTAATTCTTAAGCTTTTATAAATTTATCAAAATAAAAGAAGTTGATTTTTTTATTTTTTATTTATTTTTGAAATTTATTTATTTTTTCATTTATATTCATTCCATTTATTCATTTTGTGCTATCTTATTTGTCTTATTTTGCTTTTATTTTATTTATATTTTGTTACGGTTACGGTTTCAATAATTCGTACAAAATGAGTTGCTGTATTCGGGCTTGGACCAACAAAGACAACTTTAATAATGATAAGCTTAGAGGGGTCTCTTGTTGGATGTGCGATAGCATTGCCCACCTTAATTGCGCTGGGTTGACTGGTCGTGACCATGACCGACTTTGCGGTACGGCTAAAGCTGCATCTGGTGGACTTGCCCCACCTGCTTCAAATATCAGGGGGACTTCTCAATGATGTACCACCGTATGCGAAATAAATACCACCCACTTAAAAAACTATTCACTGAGCTCGCCTCACAGTTTGATGCTGGGGCAAAAATGAGTACTCTTTTGACTCAACTCCAACGGCTAACGCAGTACAACTGCCGCTATTATCCCCTCACAATCTTGCGCCTACCACAGCGCCACTAATTCCTTTTTCGTATCCTCAACCCCTTTCTTGTCATTCTTTTTCTACTTCTTCCCAACCTTTACCCACTTGCTCTTCTGAACTTTCTTCCATATCTGCCCAATCGTCCCATCCCCCTCCAAATCCAGGAGCACCGTCAACCATTATCCCCTCTACTACTACTTCATCTGTTGCTTTCAACTTTCCCCCTACTACTTGTTCGTCTTACTCTATTCCATGTCCTAATACTGTGACTTCAGCTTCAACTTCTCCAACTTGTTCTCCTTCTTCCCCAACTTTAACCACTTATTCTTCTATACTTTCTTCTATATCTACCCAATCGTCCCATCCCGTACCAAATCCAGTAGGTCCTTCTACCATAACCCCCTCTAATATTTCCTCCTCTGTCGCTTTCAACTTTCCCTACACTACTTGTTTATCTTCCTCTATTCCCTGTCCTACTACTGTAACTTCTGCTCCATCTTCTACTAAAGTGGCTACTTTGCCTCCCCCTAAGAGTTCTTCGCAGTCTAACAATGCCTCTACTCCATTGCCATGTACTTTGAAGGTGCTGCATCCTCGTAAACATGTTTTTATTTTCAGGTTGAATAAGGAGACAACCTGTGACGACGTTGAACGCTATATTTCATCAAAAGCACGCAACCCTTCGAATATTAATATTCATAAGTTTAATTTTTCTAGCCCTAGAGAAGGCTCTTCTTTGAAGCTTTCAATTTCTATGGAAGTATTTTCTGTCATTTGTGACGCTAAATTCTGGCCTGCACATATGGTGGCCCATGAGTTTATACCTAGGAAAAAAACTAGGCCTTTGCAGCTTACCTTACCAGTCACTGCTTCAGCTTCATCTTCTGCTTCTTCCAATGCTCCAAAAAACTAACACTACATTTTCAAAATGTTACAGGGCTAAAGTGTAAACCTTCTTTATATTATCTTAGAAGTTCTGTTCTGACAGTTCTTTCAGTTCTGACATTATTGTTTTCGTTGAGACTTTGCTTCGCCCTGATGTTCTAAACTCTGAAATTTCCACCTCTAAAAATGAATTAATGCATAACTTACTTTCTAAACTTGTAATCTAAATTTTTGTTTGAATTGTCTATATCATTTTAGGTATTGAATTCTAAATTAAATCTTAGCTTTAGTTTAATATTACATGCTTATTTGTTAGAGGCTGATGGTGTTTATATCTGTAGCCAAATATTTAGTACGTAGACATTAGCTTTGGTATCGCATGTTCAACAAAGAAATTAGCAATTAACACCAGATGAGCCCAGTCTATGTGACTGTGTGAATTTTGATGCCACTTGGGCCTACCCCATGTGAGATCAGTGTGTGGTCATTGCGTACCTACTAAGTCAAGGTAAAAAAAAAAAAGTCATTCAACATCAGATTGTAAAGTTCCTTCGGCTCATTCCTGGCACCAATTAAATTCATCGCATTGTCCGGCCAAAAAGCTCTAGGTCGGCCATGCAAGCTTCGGAAGCATCTTAAATCTGCTAAGAACGATCAAGTTGCCAAATCTTCCACCAGCTCCATGTGCACAGCTTCCGTTGCAAAACAGAAAAATAATCGGATGCCTGTTGCGCACCTCCGACTTGTAAAGGTAAGGTCCGCAAAAGTAAAGTGCCCATGTTATGCTGCATCAACACCGGTCTTCCACGAAAACGTCTAATACACTTGTTTACAACTTTGCTACAGATTTCACCCCACCGATAGGCCAAAACTTCAGCCTGATACTCACGAACAAAGCCTGCGGTCTAGCATGCATTACTGGTGATAATCAACTATGATGCTTCATTGGAAGTAATTTTAGAAACGCTGACAACTGAGATGTATTGTATTTGCCATCATGTATTGTATCGCAATTATGTCCGACTAACCAAAGCCCGAAATAATAGTTGTGGATTTAGCCTTTTTGACTTGTAATCGGTTAGATAGGTACGCTGTGAGCAATAAAGATGCGAAGCTGAATCGAGCAATGCTCTACGTGGAAACAAAATTCCATTCCGGCCCTCTACCATTGCCAGAGTGGTGGGTGAATAGTAACAGTTTTCGACGTGTGATTGCTGCTAAGAAATGTAGCAGGCTTAGAATCAAGGACAAGAGTGCTTTGAACTTCAGGTGCGACCGAGCTTTCGATTCTCTCTATAACTTGTTGATTTGAGTGAAGTAACTTGCAGCAACTGGACTTACAGTCTTTCACGAAATGGCCCTTGCTCAAACAATTAATGCACAGCTTTAACCTTTTGGTTTATTTATTTGTGATAAATGTAGAAACAATTTTCAACTTGTGATTGCATGCTCGGCTTGACAAAATATGCAATGCTTGGTGGAACGTGGTGCTACGAACGATTTTCTAACGGACAATTTCCTTACGTGTTGTCAAGGCCAATTGCACTTTCTTCAAAATGTGTAGTCTGCTTTCAAAGAAAGTTGCCATTAATTCCCATGATGATAGGCCATGTACTGGTTGTTCCTCTTCACACTTTGCCGGCGTCGAACCATCAACCTCTAAATATATAAATATAGGCAATTGCGGTGTCGGCAATTGCATTCTAAGTGTAGACATGCTGGGGGCTACCGGGTATTGAATACGAGTAGACGTGTACGAACCTTGAATGCATCGAGAACTTAAATACCTTGCCCTAGAAGTTTTGCCATTATGAGTGTTTCCGGAAATATATAATGAGCATCGCTGTTGACTTCGTCTACGCAGATTTGCTCAAGCTGCTTTATTATTATCTTAGAAATGAGACAGCAACTTCAATCCCTGCAGATTACTGTTGCTCTTTCGCTTCAGAAATCCGCAAGTGTTATCTACCGTTTCCACGAAATGATATTCCTGATCTTTATTTGCCCTTGGAATTGTCTATTCGATTTGATTAGAGGCAATGTAAAGGCGATGAATAAGTACCCAATGTCCAATAACAATGCAAGACCGCTACGCACGAGAGTGGTTGTCACCAAAACTCAACAAAGAAAGCCAATTCAAAAACAACAACACAATGTACCGTTTTTGTTGGGGTCACCAAATGTTTAGCGTTTTTGCTGACCGCTGACTCTTGCGAACAAAACTAAAAGGAGAGGGAAGCAATGTAATAGCACCGTCGTATATGTAATGTAAGTATGTACTTAAAAGCTAAACTGGAGTGCTGTTTGAACTATTGACTTATCTGAGGGCTATTTATACTATTGTCCGCTCTTTCAATATTTGAAGCTTTATTTCATGTATATGCTCTTTCGTTAAAGGCACAGAACAAGAACTTATCTTTTCCTATTCGCTAACTTTATTCCCTTGATGACCGTTTATTGTTGGTTATGAGGACACAAGTAGCCGTTGCCTGTGGTGTAGTTCCTGTAGTAGCTATTGCTTATGATGGGGATATCGGTACCGTTGGTATAGAGCATTGTGCACTCCAGGGCACGGCCGGCAAGGTGTTTATGTCTCTATGTTGTCTCTAGTGTTGTTGCTGATTCCACTGCTCGAGTTTATGGCTATGTAACCATTGTTGCCTTCGGAGCGGCAACTAGAGAGTGTGGGACGCTCACAGACTTTAGTTGAGTTGTTGAGTTGAAGATAGATTTCAATATAAAAAACTTTTTTTTCGTATCGAGTCTGGGTAAAGAATTGTTACCTTGTGGTTTTCGGTGTTATTTCTGTGTTTTTACTTTTTTATCCGCTGTTTGACTTGTGTATAGTAACATATTTCTGCTATGCTACGTAAGTCGAATAGTAAAGAAACAAACAAAAACACTGATATACTCAAATCAGCGAGCCTCAATTATAGTGAGTAATTTGTTATTAAAATTAATTTTAATATATATATTTTTTTTAAAATAAATAAAAAAAAATGTATTAAAATAAATTAGTAAATTAATGAAAAAATAAATAGTAAAATAATAGAAAAATAAAATAAAAAAGTAATATACTGAATAAATAATAAAAGTGACAGAAGATAAGGTTTTGCAATATGGCCGATTTTGCGGGCGCACAGGTGCCAAGTCCCACCGAACTAAAAGGGGTGACCTGTCTTCCTTGTGGGTACCGACTATAGAGCTATTTTATTTATTTATATTTCTATTTATATCTTGTTCATATCCCACTGGATCCCTTACCCATACATTTCTTATACACATAAAAAAAGGAGCTTAAATCAGCACGTGGTGTAGGTTAGTCAGTGAGGTGGAGTGCCACTTCTTCAATTGTTTTCAATGAGCTTTTGTTTTGTATAAATCAGATTTGGTCTCTCACTGACTGACTACATTTTTTTTCACTGTTCGTTAACATCCAATAGAACACTTAAAGGGTTATTGCATATTTGAAAAATTAGTGACGCGTCCGTGCTGTTTGAAAGCTGACATACGAATGCACACTAAATTGATTTTATCGATTTGAAGGTACTAAAGATATTATCACTACTAAAGTTTCGATTTTGATTACCATAAACCTTTTTTAAGTTTTACGATTAAGAAGTACGATTAAATACTATCTGTTGTGTTACCCATAATACTGAGTAATAACTACAAAAATGTTTAATTCAAATAGGGCACCAATTTCATTTTTGCCACGGGTCCCTTGCCTACATACCTACCCCAATGATTGAAGATTGATTAACTATGTATGTGGATGTGTGCCTCATAGCATTTTTCTAACATTTCAACAAGTTCAGTGACTTCATACGAAATTATTCAATTCTCAGCCATTGCTGACATGACCAAATTCTGAGAGGAATAATATGACGTCTCATTTCAATTGCTCTCTTGTATGTCAGATTGTAAGAAAAGTGAAGAACTTTAAATGGTTTTACAATCAAAATACCCAACTAGTTTCATTTAAGTATATGTTTTACATCTTAAACTGAAAACCTGTCGAATGGTATATTCTTTGTTAAAGTCAAAATTTTGTCAAAATACTTTAGGCGTAAAATCATAGTAAAAAATGTATTGGTCTATTTATGTATCCATGTATACATGTGTATGTATATAGATAAGTAAACAACGCTCTTCACTGATTTTGGTTTTGAAGTGTAGGCAAAAAAAATTTCATTGGACACCAATCTGGAATACACGATGTGGCACTTATCGTAAGCTGAGTAAATCTGAAAAAGATCATTCTTTGATGTCGCACCAGAACCCATTTATTTTTACACACATTTTGCATAAATTATTAATTGTAGACAGCAATTCGACGTACCCCACGATTTTATTTGAGTCTGATCAACGATCTTTATTGATGAGGAATAAAAAATTTGTAAAAATTATTTTTTAAGCTTTTAGTACATTTTTTGCACCAATAAAAGCATTTAACTTAAACATTTTTATTTTACTTATTTTATATTAAAATTTTTAGCTTTTGTTTGTTCTGGGGTTATTATGTTTTAACATTTTTTCCCACGAGTATTGGCTATGGCCAATAGAGCCAAATAATGTGATAAACATGGGGAGGAAGAGGGTCTTTGAAAATGGAAAGGCTAATAATAATAATTCCACAATTTAAGTGGTTCTTGTTACATCAATAAAAAACGCAAAAAGTAAAATGGTATATAGTTTTAATACGACTGCAACTAGGCAGAAATAAGAGTATTTCAGGGAAAATTAACTGTACTCCCTTAAAGCAAGGATATGAGGTGATAACAAGACGTTGTTTAAAGCAATACCTTTTGCTTTTTCATCCTGCACCTAAAGTATTCTCTAATTGTAAACAAACTAGATTTGGTGAAGGAGGAAACTAAAATTCTTGTGGTGTCATATAGCTGTGATAAAGTCCAGACTAATTATAAATACATATTCTTTCGTTGACAATGATATTGAAGAAAAATGTTCAAAAAGCAGAATATCGTCAGTTGTTCCGTGGGCCTTTCTAAAGCCAAACTGATACGAGCTAATGGGGTTTTACGCCAACTAAATCACATAATGCGCTTAGATATGATTTTTTCAAGTAACTTTCCTAGACATGAGAGAGGAGACTGCAAACTCTAGCTTAAGAATGGAGGCACTTGATTCAATTTGTTCGGCTGAAGACGCAGGGTAATCATTAGTGTACGGATTATTTCATAATTGTGTTTTAGGACTAGCGATGACAAGTGAAAATTGGACTCTTCTGAGTATTTATACAAAGCAAATATTAAACATTGGTTGAAGAGGGATGTATACACTTAGAATTATTACTTTAACCCTGATGTTTATCTCAATAGCCAGGGGCCAATATTTGACTGCAGGGGGATATGTTCAATACATTTCTTAATTAAAATAGCAATGCCTTGTTTGTTAATAAGGTAGTACGCAAAATTAACAAAGTATGTTGAGTAGTTAACCGCAACTCAAGGGGAATTATAATGTTTAAAGTATGCTTCTTGAAGGCAAAGAACAGTTGTGCTGTTTTATTAACACTTTTTATTATTAACAATTTTATTAACACCACCGTAAAAGAAGAAATAAATACAATACGGTTAAGGATAAGGAGAGTAATAGATCTATAAGAGTGAGAAAGTGTAACTCGCTCTTGGCTCGGCGAGATGTTGAAAGTTGTTAGAGTCTATCAAGTGTAAAATTTTGATTGTTGGAAACCATATTAGAATGGGAATAGGGGTTCAGGTTATTATGTGAAGAAGGAGTTTTAGGTAGAGGTGTAGAAGGAAAAGTACTCGTCACAAGCAGTGCCGATACTGTGTGATTTTGTATAGTTGGTATTACATTAATTGTTAGTGTATTCGTTATTTATTTCTTATTTATTTATTTATTTTTTTTTTTTTTTGAGGCGTTTGTTGGTGAATTATTTGTTTTATTTTCGCTGCCTAAATTGGAAGCATGCATATTACTGAATATTCGTGCTGTTTACAGTTTTATTTTGTGAGAGTGTTTGATGGAGGAGGGCGAGTCAACATTGCGGAGTTTCGAAATTTTCAGTAAAACTTATTTTGTTACCAAAATTTTGTTTGATTACAAACAAATAGATGTTAACGCTCTACCCAGCTATAGAGACACTTGTCGGTGTGTAGAACATTAGAAATTAGACATAGCCCACTTTATTTTTTTTTCTTGCTAGTATTTACCCCACTTAATTTTCGAGGCTTAACTATTAATTTCTTTATTAGTTCACAATCGTTAAGTACGACTAATGTGCAAGACGAGTGCGCATCCCTGTGGAACAAAAACATCAGATGTTTAACTGCCGCTGATTTTATCACAGCAGGACATTGCAGTGGGAAAGTTTGCAAAACAATTGTCAGGATTACTGCTTGACGACCTAAGCACTTTCGTTCTTAAGTGCTCTTCAGCGGTAATCCTATTAAAGCGTGTTCATCACACGCGGTCGCTTGCTCATTTTTTTATTGTATTCTGTCAGTCAATAGAGTGACTCGGAGTCAGTCGGGGCAGCCATCCCCTAACCCCTCAATTTGACGCATCGCGCGTATTTTCTGTAAATATTCGGGTTGAACAAGGGAAAAATGGTCTAAATGTTTGCATGCGTGAGAAAAAACGTTGATTTGGACATTTCAAAATTAATTGTGAATTTTTGGATATAATTTTTCTCAGGGACATATAAACATATAAAGTATGCTTGACCTGCCACTTCCCAATCCCCATCTATGTCCACCACTTTGAATAGTCATCGAAAATTTTTTTTTGTATTCTAGATTTTGTGGAACCTAGTCCCCACGGTAAAACATGATTTATTGTCAGCTCCAGAAGAGAACATTGTTATGACAAAGTGTCTCACAGTATTCCACAGATCGTGATTAGATATATCGTTTAATTTTTATAATTAATAATTAATTGATGTTTTGAAGCTATTGTTTCGCAGTTGTAAGATGTGAAACAATATTAAAACTTAGTTCAAATTGTAATGTTCAATGATTTCATGAATAACAGTTTTCAGAGGTTTGAACTTCTATCGCGATTTTGCCTTGTGCGAACAAAATCTAACACTGTTGGAGATAATGGTGAATATAGACATTCAAGGCCTTACACGGTAAATTGCAGGTCAAATGAATGCCAGAGCACAAGACATCTTAATTTTTTATTCACTTTCTCAACGATCCGCCCATTTCAAAAAAATCTTTTTTCTATTTGTAGTCGTCGATTCAAATTACTTGTCAATTAGATTTACGATTATGAGTCCGAGAAATTTACTACGCGCGAAAATAAACGCAATGGTACAGGTTCGAATTAATGTTGTCTGTTTGCCTGTCTGTGTGGCTATTTATTTTTGTAACATATATCAAAAAGCACAATTCATAAGGAGAATGAGTGAACGAACGATGGAAAGCATATTGCGATTGTCAAGTGGCACGTGCTAAAAATTTCGGTCGACACCGGTAGCCGTGGGAAGCAAGTTCAAGCTCACCCCACAGGCGGACTAGCTACCAGTTACGACCGCAACTATCCGTGAAGTCAATCTACGCAATTGACATAGTCAGCAAGGCGTATGGCACAGAGTACGACGCGGTAACCGCAGTAATTTATAGCCACATACACAGATACATAAACTCATATACGTCGTCACACAGACACAGGTCAACTGAACTGGTTCACACATTGAACGCTGCGTACAGTGAGCGACGGCGGCCGGTAGTCACACCCCTCCGATAGTAAAATTGTTAATTGTTTGTTTGTTGTCATTGTCGCTTAAGTGCTGGGGTGGATTTGACTTTGGTTGGCTTATTGGTGTTTGGCATGGCGTGTCCTTTAATCAACAAACAAAAAAAAAAACCAAAGTCAAGCGCCGATGATGTTAATGTTGTTGTCGTCGTTTGCTTTGAGCACTTCACGTACAGATCAATGCTGATAATCTCGGCAATAGCAGCAAAGTCGACTGTCGAGTGTTGCATGTCACTCTCTACACCCATTGCCTATTGTGGGTTACCTTCAGTTTGTGTATATTTTTATTGGGTTGCAGTTCAATTGCACAATTGTCATTTTCATTGTTTGCACGGGAGTGGTTCCCAGTTGAGTGTGTTGCTTGGTTAAGGTCGAGCTTAAGGGTTTCAATATGTATTTTGTTATTGTATTTTATAAAATTTGTTATGATTGCAATTTTTAAGGTTTTGTCCTTCGAATATGTATCTGTTTGACATCTCTATTATTCCTATTCTGTCTCATATCGTGGGAATTAATTTCTCACATCTTCATTCATATTTTTGGATCCCTAAGGGAAGGTCACCACCACCACCGATGAGTATTCATAATATACGCCGGGCTAATTATCGATAATGATCTTTACTTCATAGACTCGGTCAGTCTGCCGATGGATAACGTTGTACGGACCAGAGTAAGGTGGCTAGACGCGACTCGACTGAGTCTGTGCGGACGAAGAGATGTCAACAAGTATCAGTACCCTTCAGTACAAACATTTTCAGACTTATTTGATGAGTAGTCGGAGTTTGTCGATTGTTTTGAATATGCTCGGGAGACATAATCAAATTGTTGCTTCAAAACGGCTGCGATAGCCACATCAGAAGCATCAGAAACCAGGGCAAGCTTTATATCTGGAGTTGGGTGTGACAGAAGTGTTGCATCCGCCACATTGCGTTTACACACCTAGAATGCGTTGATGCGTTCTGTCGTCCATTCAACTTTGCGCTGGTCGTTCTTCTTCACATTCCTTGACAGTTTGAATAAAGGCTCCTGTATGCATCTTCGCTAATAATTTATGATACCAAGAAAACGACGCAATTGGCTAATTGTGTCATGGCGGACATAATTGAGAATAGCTTCGATGCGATTAGTGGCTGGCTTAATGCCATGTACACTAACGACGTAGCTGAGAATTTCAACTTCTGGCTGCTAAATTTGACATTTACTCAGGTTGATGCAAAGTCCGTGTGTGAGCAGGATCTGCAGGATAGTGCGCAAGTGTTGCTCATGTTCTACGATTTAACCTGAGATGATTAATTTATCGTCAATGTAACAATAAACGAAATCGATGCCGCTGAGAATATTATCCATAAACCTTTGAAAGGTCAAACCATGGCATGTATAAAAATTCGAATAAACTGAACGGAGTGCGTACCGCTGTTTTCGGAATGTCGCTTTATTTCGTCGGAATTTGATAATACACCTTTTTCAGGTCCAGCTTTGAAAAAAAAATGTTTTCCGTGCAACTGCTCAGTGAAAAATTGGATATGGGCAATCGGATACCGGTCAGGTACAGTAACTGCATTGAGTCACCGCACAATTGAGAACCACCATCTTTCTTCATAACCATAAGTAATGGACTAACCCATAGACTCTTGGAAGGACGTATACCTTCAGAGATCAAAAAGTTGATTTCAGTTTTGTGATGGCAAGTTTTTCGCCGCAAGACGTCGGGGTCGATCAGCGAAGGGCTGCTTTTCGGATCAATGTAATGACATACCACATGATGACTGGTGATCTTTCTCTCAGGTACTGTCACCTCGGCGAACTCTTGCAAGATGCTTTTCAACTTGGACGCACCTTGAATAGTGAAATGTGTTTCGCAGAAGATATAAGTTCATATAAAAAGACTCCGCGGTTTTTGCTACTAGATGGTGTTGGTGTCCATAAATCTGGCAACACTAATATGACCAATGATACCAATAACTTTTAGGTTAAGTTCGGTACACTTGTGCTTTATCTGTTTGTATATCAATTTGTTAGCTTATAAATAATTTCAAAAAACAATTGAAAATGTTTCACTACTTCTTTGCCGCTTGTTTGCAATGTTTGATTAATCGAAATATTGTTTCGCTGCCCCGGCCGTCCTCTTGATCCACTGCGCAACCGATGAGCCGATTGAAGTTGTTCTGAAGGCTGTCGACCTTTTGCGACAGTAAGCGCAAGGAGTCAACAATCTCATTGAGTGGGCTTCTTGATCCGACTTGCGGTTGTACGGCTGGACTACTAGTAAAAGTGGCACTTGGGTTGACGGTGTCAAGCATCTGTCCGCTTGATCAAATCACTTTCCCCTCAGACTGTGAGAAACGGAGGATATTTACTTTCACACATTTTAAAACGTCAGATTACACTGAAACTTTACCTACGTATTAAGGACCGATGATAATACAATCATTTGATAGCTTTGTCCTAATGACGTAATAGTCGAAAAAATACCATTCCACAGCGGAGAGTATGGTAATTTTATGCTTGAAGAAACCTCACTTCGCTTTTTTCACCGTGCAAATCAGTTCTGAAATTGTATGGATGCACCCACATGATTGTTTCCTACGCAATTTTGGTATGACCCATTTGCTTAGAAATATAAAACCGCCAAGAAACGAAACTCAAATGGAATTTTTGAGTTTCCATTATCCCGCGGCTTCAAATGCTCTATCAATAAGTGGCACAATATTTTAATATAATTTCTCTCATTATCACGTAATGATTTTAAGACACTTCTATTGTAAAAATTTTCATTATCTTCCAAAAACTTTACTAAAAGCCGGCAAATCACTTTGTTATTCATTTCAGCATTGTGGTTAATAGTGTGCGAAATATTTTGACATCACCTAATGAGGAGGTGTTAAGAAATCGGCAATAGATAGAGTAAAGAACTTTTCTAAATGAGCAAAATCACCCAAAAAATCCCATAAAAATGTTTTGTCGCTTACTGTCAATCAAAATCTATCAAAATCTTTCAAAATATATCTATTCATTTAATAGAGTGCACAGAATAGGGCGGTAAATAAAATGTATTAATTTTTTAATTTTCGAATCAATCAACTGTTTGTTTTGTGCTTGCATACTAGTGCATGCGCATAAAATGTAATGTGGCTAAACCATCACAATAAGTTATTTTTGAAAACATAAAGAATAAATGTATAAGGCCATCTTGATTTTATTATCGTTTTACAATGGTTTTTTTGTGTATAATTCATAAAACCATACCACATAGCTGAATGTCGACCACATTATGCCTCTCTCGCTGGCACTGCACATGCACATATCGTTAGCTAGTGAGATCAAGTTTAAGTTGGACGGACGTCTTTTTCAGATAATATGAATAACGAATTTTCCAAATTACAAAATTGTGGTGTAAAATTGCATGCAATTGAGGGAAATATTATAAAATTGTGCGCGAAGTTGCACATATGAAGTACAATTGAGTTCACGTGTTTTTCACTACTAATTTAGAAACTTAAAAATTGACCGTTACTTTTGCAAACGAAAAGATTATCGCATTTTAGCGTCGGTTGATCGTTTAGGTGTGTATTAATGAATATGAATTTTTATTTAGTGGCATGAGGTATATTTCCCATAACAGATCAGGCATGCTTATAAACACTATCACTTCTCAGATTCCCCACATTAACACCTAACATAGACAGTGTCGGTGGTTTTTATACTAAAAAATCACAGGGAAGGCCACGATAAGGAATGGGAATGGAATAGTACTGACACATGTGCCGATTCGGAATTTCATTTACGATCATTTAACGCCGCCTATTTGATTACCGAAAGTCAGAATATCGGCCTCTTTATACTTTTATGTGTTTCTTGTATTTGAATGCCCATTGTTCATTTATTTTGATTTGTTGTTGCTTTTTTGCCGGGCGTATCGTCAAAGCCACCGTCTCTGAATCTAAGTAAAATATTTATATTAATGCCAATAAGCGCCAATAAGTGAGCCAGTCGACCAAGAAAGGAGCAATCACGAAGGAGTCCTCGCACAATGCCAAGAATGGTCGAAACGTACGAGTGGAAGGACCGGACGATTGAATGGGCGAAAGAATAACAGAGTGGAACGAGACACGTGTCGCGTCGTGTGTTGCATCATTCATACGTCATTAATTGGCACGTGCTCTACTCGAAGACAAAGTTGCCGTGGGCACCCTGTCAATGTTGCCGTTAACGTCGAGTTCTTGTCTAGCTCGTTCAAGCTATACGTTTTTGTATTGCATGCAGAGGAAGGACATCGAATATTAGTAACACCATCACCACCAACAACTACAACGACAATATTTAGGCCGCGTCGTTTCTTAAGAAAACAAATCGTGCATTGATTGCGTTTCTTATTATCAACAGTCGATACAGGGAGGTTTTGCTTATCCGTGTTCAGTAGCGCATTATGCAGGGTCGTGGGTAGGACACGTTGTCAGTCTAAAAGCTGAAATGGCGTTTGACAATATGCTTGTGTCATGTTTGTCTTGACGCTCCGTTGACTTTTGGCTGCACACAAACAAATGGTGCTAAAACACATTTGTGCGCTACTTTTGGTCAATGAATGAGCGGAAGGGTCGCTGTCCCTGCTGCCTTAGTGGGGCGTTTTTATTTGTCGCCCAGTTATGACGCATTCGATTGCAAAACGAGTGTCCGCGTTAACTGGGTTCTTGCTCACGAAAAAGGTAATATGGACCAACCTACACACACCCATGTTGAAGGACAGGCTCGATGATTTTGTGTTTTGGTTGACTTGTTTATTTTGTGTTTCTTTAAACAATCTTGTGGGTTACTCCGGTGTTCTCTAATAAGTGTTCGGCTTTAGGATTGTGGCCGTCGGTAGCCAAACCCAGTAAAACAAACCACAGTTCATGTACCACTTTCGGAAATCATCACTTTTATCTAGGAAGTTGTAATCCTCGATCTGACTTCGATTCTTTTAATATACGAATATATTGGTTTACTTCTATTTTTATTTCAATGATTTCGTTATTAGGTATGAAATTTTAAAAACAACTGGAGTAGAACGGCCAGAACGGTGGAGAACACGGCCACTTTACGTGAATACTGGGTAATATTTTCGGCGAATTACGGTAGGAAGGTCGGGGCATACGTTTCTTTAGTTTTTAAAGGCAAATATACTTTTTTTAGTATTAAGTTTTTTTTAAAACAACTACAAGACGACAAGCACAAAACGTTTTGTACGTTTTTTCTTTGTTTCTGCTATGCTCCTTCTTCATTTTTGTGTTTGGATTTGTGAGTTGCTTGCAAAAAGAGCGGGAGCAGATATTTTCTAAGGCCACTGCCTTTGAATACAGTGAGAGCGCACAGGCAAAGAGCATTAAGCATGAGTCTGTCGTGCACCACATTCTAGATATTGCCCTCAACAACGGTTTCCAGGATTGCTAGTACATACATAAATATACTGAAAAATAATAGCACAAAAAATGTCAATTGGAAAAAAACTATTTATTTTAAAATTATAAAAAAAAATATATTTGAGACCATTGCAACAAGCCCTTTTTTTTATATGTTCACAACTTAATCGGTCCAGTAGTGATCCCATAATGGTAACGTTTTTCATTCAAAAGTACGGAAATCTAAAAACTATTATTATATTATATGGTATTCGAAACTCGAAAACAGAGGTCTGCATGAATGCATTCAAAATGGCCTTTTTTGGTACTCATGTCCAATTGAATAAGTTTGTCATTCATTTAATTTGAATGAATGAATGTAGTTGACAGATTGTTTTATATATTTATTCACACGAAGTGTTGACGAATTAAATTGAGATTTTATTCGTATATTATTTTATGCAATAAAAAGAAAAGTTTTTTTTTATTTTACACACACTGTATATATATTCTTAAAAAAAAAAACAAAGTGTACTTGAAATTTGATTGTATTTGTTTACTTTATTATCGTTATTCTTAATAAGTAAACTTAAAATTTATTGTTAGCTCTAAGAACATAATAATTATCTTCTGGGAATAATGTCAAACATTGAATGAACTTAAAATAGCAAAAACGGAATGCTAATTGAAATAAACCATAATTATATACCAACTTTATTATATGTGCTTAATACTAAAATTACAGAACTTAATGCTATTGCTATGTAGGAACATTATTTTGTTTACTTTATCGTTAGTGGAAAGTGTGCACCGTTTTTCGTTTATTTAATTCCTAGCACTTGAAAATGCTAAATAAATAGACCAAACAAACACAACAACAACAACAAATATTTAAATACAAATCAGCTTATTATTAACTGACACTTTGCATCAATACACATTTGATTTTTACCATATTAATATGAATTTTTCGGTATCTGTTTTCGTTTTCTTTACACATTAATTCATTCATTTCGTGTGAGTGGCGAGTGTGTACTATACAATGCTAACTAAAAAAATTAGTATTCCCTGTTTTTGTGTCTGGTTGCCGACAGTGAGTACGAAATTCAATGGTCCTCATTCATGATAAGCAAATCAATGCATTCATGCCGACCTCTACTCGAAAATAGCACTTTTTTATTTTTTCTTCTTTCTTTGTCTGTGATACTTTTGGACATACGTAGAAATTAAGTTAGTAAATCATAATCAACGAAAAAAAAATTTTAATAAAACTCTACTATATCAGTGGTGTCACGGAGAGCTCCACAGTTTTCGTCTTCGGTAGTTTTGTAAATTCTAAACAAAACTGTAGGTGTAACAGGACTTCAAGAGTTTTCGTTTTTCGAAGCATTTTTTCCGAATAACCAAACCGCCTCAACTGTTATTTGTTATTCATATTATTATTAATATTTTTGATAAGAAGACGGTATCCGCTATTAAAAAACAATTATGAAATTCAATTTATTGCAATTGTATTTTTAAAATTGTGTTCTCTCCAACTTTAACAATTTAGGCGGCAAATCCTCTGTGTATTAATTTAGTGGTTTTCTGTGATTGTCACTTTTCACATGTTTATTAACAAGAAGGATCACCATTTTAAACATAACAACGTCATTATTAACTTTATAATGTTAATATACAACACAATTTGTTGAGTTATTCGACATACCAAAAACTCCGAAAAATTTTACATTAAATTTAAAACGCATTTGCATCGCTATCCTCGATTGAGTTTGCCTACTAAAGACGGTTTACTATATATTTCGTAAAATGATAAATAAATAAACTATTTTAATGTTTAAAAAAATTGACTCCAATTACTTTGAAAAAGAATAATCTATCCATTCGTAGTATTGGTTTTATTTAAAAAAGTTTTCTTATGGGTGAAAATAACCAATTTTCACAACATAATTGGGAAGGTTTGAATCCTACTCAAAAAGTTTTCTGTGACACCTAAAGTGGTGGTCCGGGTTGAATTGACGAGAAAGATGTTACTGTGACAACTGCGAGCGTCTTACTTACTTTTTGAAAAATTGAAAAATATTTTTTTATGATGTCAAACCAATTTATAGACAAACTGTATTGTTGTCAAGTCCTCATATGTGAGCTATTTAGGGAGATAACGTTACTTTTGAAGTTCCCTCTTACCGTACGCTGTACATTGGACGTAACTAGACCCGACCACTAGAAGAACCACCTCCGATACAAACCATACATTAAAATTCAAGTTGTTATTAGAAACGTTTATTTTTCGTTTGTAGATCTATCGATTTGACGACTTTTTTTCCCGCATAATACTGAATATATCAATTTCGTAGATTAACTGCGAGTCGAAAGTTTTAGACAAGTTTATTTTGTTATAATCAATTTTCTTATTGGGTGATATATACAAAATAAGCACATATACTAACCCCCTCCCAATTATCGAGGTAGTTTTTGATATAAATAGCTTTACTCCTTCGACATAATCAAACTAAATGTATTTTCTCACTTCTCGCTCATTTTACTTGAAACATTTGCAAAAGTGGTAGCGTAGAAAATAAGTTATATAATGAATGCAATTAAAATACGCCCTGAAACTACAAACGACTACACCGAGTACACAAACACACACACCAATAATCCCAAATGGAACAAACGCTCCATACCTATATACACACACACGCATACAAATATATATTTTATATACAAACACTACAAACACAAACATGTTGAAATAAAAAATTAACTAAAGTGTACTTACTTTACTTTAGTACTTTTCAGAGGCTTTGCCATTTTACTTTGTGTCATTAGCAAAGGGAGACATGCACTCGCACGCTCACCCATAGACATACATTAGTTCAGAGGTGGGCTAAAGAGTGCAACAAATAATTTTTCAATAACTACCCAAATTAATTAAGCACCACGGATAGCTAGCGGGTGTTTGCGTCGGACTGATAACCAGACAGACTCACATATATGTATGTACATATAACTCATAAAAGGAGTGTCGAGCAGGGGGTGCTAGACGGAGAGGGAGATAGAAAAACGGGAGAATGAGTGAGACTAAATGAGTCTTGAGCAGGCGTTGCTGTGATTTAATGCTTTCATCGGGAGCGTGGAGTGAGTTGAGAGGTAGTCAATTTGAAGTGTTCTGCTCTCACTCGCACCAATGCTCATATAGAAAACAATCACACAAACATGCATTTTTATGCCAACCCACTTTCACACACTCACACACACACACACACACACACACACACACACACACACACACACACACACTCACACTCACACACACACACACACACACGCCACATACACACACACACATATATATATATATATATATATATATATATATACACTTGAAGTACTCCAACAATTGCAGTCATAATCAGTCGGTACTCAAAATGTGCCAGGACTTGGTCATCTTCAAAATGATTGTGGCGAGGGTGCGGTTAAAGCTTGGTTGGCATGTGATTAGCAAATGAGATAGAGGAGTTCTTTGTTCAATACTCAAAGTACATAAAGTATTGCGATGGCGGGGAAGCAGTAGAAGAATTTTTGGCATCATGTGAAAACATGATAGTAGCCAGCGAGGGAAAATGATGTTGATAAGTTAAGCCTCTGTGATCATAAACACACGAACGTATCTACATATATATGTCTTATATAGTGGAACCAAGTATGTCGATGAGGACGACGACGACATTGTCGAAACGGTAATACCCTTGTGTTTGGTGGAAGGAAAAAGGAAGTGGATAATACATCCGTCCTTGTTGCTTGGTGTCATCCACTGGAAAGCGTTACCGTTCGCTTCGTTTTTGGCCGTCCAATACATGTCTTTCTCCCCTCTCTTCCCCTTGGCCAGTTAAATAGTTCAGTCAATCAGCGCCATTATCAAAACCAAGCGCGGCATTCCTCGACGTCAAGTATTGCCTTTTTGGCGGCTAGGTAAATGTCAGAAAGAGAGCGAAACAACAATGGTATATACTGAACTTGAGTGGAGGTCATCTCTTTCTCTCTTTACGAAACATTGTATGATCCATTGTCCTCCTCCAACTTCATGCTCAACGGTTTATTCATGTGGAAACAGTTACGGCCTTCTGGGTGTATGCTCAGATTCAATTCGCAGAGTGAGGACGTGCGCACCCAAGAGAAAGAGAGAGGGAGAACGAGAGAGCATAATCAAAGTGATGGCAAGTGGAAATGTCAAAGCTTTCTTCACGCGTTTGTGTACGCTATGTTAGGCTGTAAAGATTTTAATAAGGTTTCGACGTTGAATGATTTTAGTAGAGTTGTATATCCTCTTTAGTGTATTTCACTATCCTTATCCATTTTACTTATTTTTCGACATAGACTCCTGACACTCATGACACAAATATATTTTGTAGCACTTATAGAAATGTCTTAAACCTTCGTTAACCTCTTATTTTTAAATTCAGTCGTCCCTATAAATCGGTTTCATAACGAAGTCTTACTCGGTGATAGTAGGTGTTTTTATAGTAGATCCTCAAAGGAAAATAACAGGTTTTTTGCCATTTTTCCTTACAAACATATTTTAGTTTTCGTCATAAATAATTATATTAATTCGTTTCCTACATGTAAAGCAAAACATAGTATGTACATATATACCTATACTCTATAAAAGTATTTGTTATGTAAACTGTAATATGATTTCTTGGGTTAAATAAAATGAATGGAATTGAGTTAAAAATAATTCCGAAGAAAAATCTTTTTCTCAACTGTGTAGTTGTCCCCCATGAACGGCAGACAACTCAACCAAATTGTGATATAAGAGATTCTACTGTAGTTTTTATTTGGAGTTTGAATTCATTCAGGCATAAATCCATTTGCGAAAGCTTTTTGGCAACTACTTAACAGCGTAGAACTCGATTCTGTATGTTAGTGTGTGTGTGTTAGTGTACATGCGCACAGGCCACACCTTGTCTGAACGCTGATTGGCTGTTGAACAGAAAAGGGGTGACAGAATTTTGGTATGGATTAAAACCTAAGAATATCCTGGCGCAAGTTACGTGCTTAAAGGGCAACAACAATTCGATGATGCCCAACCGACAGAGACACCCTCTTACTATGGCACATATGCATACCCACAAGCGTATTGAAAGCACAACCAGTCAGATAGACAGACAGATAGAGCGCTTTCTTGTTTTATATATGAACGCAGTAGCTGAGCCAACCAGTCGACGTCCCACGCAAGGACCACCCTTCCCACTACCACCCTCAACAAAACCACGGGGCCAGGCAATAGTGAAAGGAAAAGCAGCAGCAGCGACAGCATCGCCGTTGACGTTGAGAATGTCGACTTGGGGTTGCAAAGGCCGGCGCCGGTAGCTGGGCAGGATATGCGCGATTTGGCGACGGAATGAAATCAATTGTTACGTTGCCGTACCACAGATCGGTCGCAATCCGGTGTCATTTCCAATTTTTTGCAGCAATTTCAGCAGTGAAAAGTGTTTACGTCGCTTATATGCGATTTCATTCAATCCTACTTCAATTAGTCAGTCAGTGTTAGAAGGACTTCAGCCTATATGTACACATAGATATCGGTATAGTGAAAGAGACGTTCTTAGAAAGAAGCAAACACACTATCACACACACACATACACCGAGGAAACGCTTACAACATTTCCCGGAAGTCGAGGCGTCCAGTAACGGTAACCGGTTCCGATCGTCACTTTTCCTGTTCCTTTTCCTGTTACGCTTGCGTCGTTTGACTCTGCGGTAACGGCCAAGTCCTTCCCAAAACTAAAGCCAACGATAACGTGCTTCGTCTCGTCTTCGTCGCTTCCAGCGAAATCTGCACATTTTCAAATAAGTTTAATTGAGTGTTCGTGCATTATTGTTTGTCGAACGTCAAGTGTGACCCAGTGTGACCCAGCAAGCGCATTTAGCGTCGGCGACGACATTTCTTTGTTCTGGTGTTAGTCGCTTCCGGTGTTAAGCCAATTTAGCGTGTGCCTACACACTTTTTCTCAATTGTCAACGCTGATTACGCGAGTTTTAATCATTTTACTTCACATACATATTTTATATTCTAAAATATTCATCGCTGAACTTGATCATCTTCGACTTGAGTCTTAAAAATTCAGCCTCGATTCTCCGTGCATGTGTGGCCAACCAATTGGAGATAAAACTTCACTGAAAGCACCGAACCGCCGGCGGTTCTTAGTTAAATTTCAGTCGCCGCTCGTTCTTTTATGCCATAATGCTGGACATTAAATCCTCCGCCGATTATTTGTCACGTTCGACAGGAAGTTTCAGCAATTTTTCAATGCTATTCGCAGGTGAGATATAAAATAAATAAATAAATGAATAAACAAATAAAACATTTTATTTATAATCTTTATTTGTTACTGTTCCAAGGGAGATTAAGCAATGAAAAGTGTTGTTGTACGCGTTATGAAAGATATGATTATTAATAACTAGTTTAGTGGGAGACGAAACTTAATCCACAGGTGCTCTGAAGGGCAGATCCAGAGGGTGGTAATGCTTTAATATTTAAAAAACCTCCTCATAATGATGCTAAATGAAAAACGCTATCTAAACTTCACCTCACAATAATAAATAAAATTATTCGAAATATTTTCAACGTTGAGGGTAAAAATTAATGTCTTATTTCTTTATAATCAAAAACAAACTGGAACACATTGTTCTAGGGGTAAAGCCTCGGGTACACAAATTAAATGATTTTTACAATTCCATAATATACCTCCAGACGCCCCAGAAATATCTATCTTGTACAAAATTGGAAGTATGTTTATTTGGTTATTCATTTCTCCGTTTTGGACTACGAAACCGCTGTACCGATTTGAATGAAATTTTTAGGGAATCTCTATAATAGGCTTTAGAAGGTTACTGTGAAATCAACTCAATTATCAGATGCTTCTCAAACTGTACGGATACAAATAAAACACCGAACAAATCTGAGAATTGAGCTTGCCGCCAAAGCTGCTCAAACTGTACAAAGTCAAATTGTTCAAATATTCGAATGACAAAAAAAAAAAAATCACAGTGAAGAATACGATGAAGTAAAAGGAAATACCAACAAACAGTCGACTGCGACTGATTTCGCAACTGCGACTTCATGGACTTGCGAAAACAGAAAGAGTGCTTCTGCTTCGACTTGTGATTCTGACGAAAGTCGAAGTCAAGCAAAACAAAAACTTCCAAAATTGTCGAATGCCGAAGCGCTGCGCAAGTGACTAATTTTTGATTCCGACTTCTGCTTTGACTGCTACTGCCGATTTTTTCAGAAGCAGAAGCAACAGCTCATTTTCAAAAGTTAGAAACAGTCGAAGCAGTGGAAAGCAAGAATTTTACAACTTTTGCTGCTTCGACTGATGCAATTCAAACACTGGTTTATTTATTCTCATTTTATGCGACGCCATAAAATAAAATTTTGAAATAAAATTTTAACAACTTCGTGCTTGCAATGCAACTTGAAGCTTACTGACATAGAAAAATACAATTAGCTTGCAGAATATGGGACGCGTGTGTTTTATTTGAAAGAACATTTAATTTCATTCGTTGTGAGTGAATTGATATCGTGCAACCGCCACTTTACTTTTTTTTTTTTAAATCTCCCACACGTCCATCACTCAGTCAACAACAAATACCCCAGAAGGTATCCGAGAGCCTTAGTTCATGAAACATATAATGGTGATGACGCATATCCACAATACAGACGCCGAATCCCTGAAGATGGAAGTCATACAACAACAATCAGAATTAGACATGTCGGCATTTAAATCAAGAATAAATGAATTGTTCCACATTCTGTTTTGCTATCAAAAACATCCGAGGTCATATCAACGTCAAATATTGTTATTCCTGCAAATCCATCAAGTATTTATATTAATGCGTAAATAGAGGCAGCGATATGGCAGTAGTTCTTATTGAGAGACCTGATGCGCGCAACGGTGAAGTTTGTTGAATTTCAGACAGTTGCAGGTTTCAGCCGCAACGGCGCTGTTTGGCGTATTTTGACTTTATCAATTCAAAGTTGCCATTCAGAAATATTTTTACAATTATTTCTTCTGTGGCAGCAACACGTCGGGTACGAGATAGTAAAAATAAAAGTATATTACGAGTATAACTTGTATTATATAAACACATAGATAACCGCTATGAAGAAGGCATACTAATAAGCGAATACCAATACCCAAGGACAAAGTTTAGTCTAAAAAATGTCTAACAATTTATATTTACATATGTGTTTATAGATATAAATATGAATAAATTTTACTCTATTTTTTCCAGATTCATCGTATAAATCCTCGTGGGGCTCTCACAGCTCAACGCAGTCGCAGGGTAAGTACACCAAAAAATAATGTATAAAGAAGGATTACCTATTCTCAAAACATTCAAGTACCCGAAAAGGTTTGGATTATAAGTAATCATGCTGCTGTCTAGCTTCAATTAGCCACTTGAAACTTTGCGGTATAAATTCAGAAGCAAACATAAAAATTAACATAGTCAAAGTTTTTAAGTGAAAGTCATGCAAGGATATTCGCCCAGACATGTTGAAAGTGAGGTATGAATATGTGGCATTAAAACTTGTTATCCTTGTTATCGTTGCTGGTGTTGTTCGCTTGTAGGATTTCAGTCAGCCGTGCAAAATTGTATTTCACATGTTTAACAAATCAACGGCAATGAATGACAGAATTCGATATCTTCATCATCGGCATGTCTAGGGGCGGAAGTCAAAACTGTGACTGGCAGATAAAATGGTTTTCATACTCTTTTCGCTGGTGATGTTTTTGTTGATGTTTGTCTTGTCTCTGGTTTCACACACAAAGCAATATATATTTATTTTTATATTGCAGTTTTGTTGAGAGACTGATTTGGTTTTATGCATTGTGAAGGGTGCGAAGGGTTGCCTTTCTGTGTGTCTGTCTTTGACACGGCACAAGGTGTGTTTACTAATCCAATTTACCACTCAATGACCCGTGAGCGAAAAATATTTATAAAGATAAATTTCACACGGGGAAATATCGACTTTGTGCTCTTTGATTGGCCAGGTGTCAGGTAATCATGCTAAAATTAGCAGTGTTGATATATTCCAAAAAATTCTGAGATTACAAAAAAAAAAAAAAATATATATAAAAAAATATATAATTTGGTTTGATATCCAGCAGAGTTGTCACACACTTCGCTTTCACACTAGACACCCACGACCAAAAACTCATCTCCACACGCTGTCCTGAGGCATTTTAAACAAAATGCACACAACTCGAACACTAGAAATTTTAGCTTCACTGCTTTTAACTTTCTGCAGGCCATTCATGTCATCAGAATCGTTGTTCAAGAAGTTTACTCAACTTGCCGCAACAAACCAAACCCACACACCCATTCAACCATCGAACCATCCGACGAACCACTCAACACTGATACAATCCCATCCAATTGAACACACACCAACCGCCAATGCCCATCAACCGAATGCCTCATTTTGTGTTAAATGCATTCAGAGGCGCTTTGTTCTCTTCGCACTTGAGTGGCCACGCAAAAGCGCAAAATGTCATATGAAATTTTCTCTCGTTATTGTTATTGCTGTCGTCGTTGTCCTCCTCAAAATAACTGACTACAAGGACAACAAAAGCATCGGCACGAGGCTGAATGCGAAATAGAATGGGCCAGAGTCCATGCAGTGCGCGTTGCACTGTTCACGGCCTGCGGCTTTAATTTGTATTGAGCGTGAAGTTTGTCCTTTGGCTCTTTTAAACTCTCGTTCTTTGATTTGTTCTCACTGATTTCATCTACGCTGATTCGTCCTCCCCTGGCCGCTGTTCTCTTTCCTTGATTTGGGAACAATTTTAAATTGAATCGCCTCAGGCATTGTTTTGGTTCTTTGTAATCATATTCCATTAAAAAAGTTGCTCATGCCGCAGTCCTTTGATGAGGTTGAATGACGTACTTTGAGGTGTGCGTGCTCTGATCCATATTTTTTACTGTTTTATTGTACTCAGGGGGCTAAGAGTGTTAAGCCGTGATTTTGTGGTTTTGTTTGGTTATGATGTTTGTTTCTAATGAGAAATATGAATTCCTTCATTAAGTATTTTAATAATAATTAATATATTTCAACTGATCTATTTTTATACAATATATAAAAAAGGATGTTTGTTTAATCCCTATGGAATCCGACACCGTTTGACCGAGCCCTATAAAAATTGGAACACAGATGGATGTCATCTTGGAGAATGTTTTATGGCTAAGTTTATGTTGGCACAATTTTTGTACAGATCTTTTTGATGAATATTATATCCCGAGCCTCTATAACCTTTGTCTGGGTTTTATAATCGGTATGCCTTTGGCGTTTCAGAATACCCCACCAAAAAATGTACTTCACCCTTCGGAGTGAGTTTTTTACTGTGTGTTTTGTTGAGAACTATAACATTTGCACTAAACAACAATTTTAGATGAGATACACAGGGCTTTCTTCCAGTCCTTACTTCAAAAGGTGTCTTTTCCGGTAATTTAGTTGTATAGGCTCAATTTCTCAAAAATAAAGCCTTGATTGCTTCTTCCCAAAATCGCCCGTCTAAGCCGGAATGACAAAGCATGCTGCGTGCCATCTCTACTAAAGTTCGATTTGCGCGTTCGGCGACACCACTTTCCTTTGGCCTATGAGGTACTGTCAATTCCCTTTTAACTCCATTCTCTACTAGAAATTTCTAAAACGCTGAGATTAAATATTCACGGCCGTTGTCACTTCTCAATGACACTAGTTTTCTATTTGTTTGAATTTCTTCAACCATTTAAATTGTTTGAACTTTTGTCTCTTGTTTTCATGAAATACACATGCACATATCTTGATTTGTAATCAATAAAAGTGACAAAGTACCGAGGACCACCTAACGACGTTTTATTTATTGGGCCCCATATGTCCATATGTACTCCACCAAGTACATTTTCTGCACGATTTTCACTGCCTTTTGAAAATTGTTTTACGCAAATCTTACATTTCACACAAGGCTAGCAAAATTTGGTTTTATTGTTTTCAAACTGATTTATATTTATTCCATGCACCATTTTTTCAACGATCATGTTTTTAAGGCTTCCGTAATTTAAGTGCCAGAAATGATTATGCACACTAAAAATGTCTTATCCTGACTGTTGAATAAAAACAAATTGTGTTGCTTCCCTGCCTTATTTTTTTAACACTCCAATGTGTAATCGCTTTCAATAGCCTTTGACACTGATATGAAGTTACATTGCACATTGCATAATACTATTTTGCCAAAATTGTCACGAATTTCTTTCTCTTTACTCTTTAAATTCCACGAAACAGGATAATTCCGAACACAAATGTGCGGTGGCATCGCTGTCTACGTACAACGCGCTTCTTGCGAAATTGAATACATTTTTTTCTTTTCCGACGCTCTCTTTCTTTCGATAATTGTCATTCTCTCTACGACCAACAAGTAACTGTTTTTGTCCCATTTGCTTTTTTCTGTTTGTTTACCGGATCACGACTTTGTTGTTGCCTTCACCCGAACTTTCGAAGCGACACCCAAATACTTTTTGTTCGCTCTTCTCTTGATAATTCTAAAGTACTTTGCGTCCTTCCTTCTTCATGTAACTTTATTTTGAGTGAATTGATCTTCGGCAAAATGTTCATATGCCTCCGGTAAGCTTGTTAGCAATATTATTGACAATATTTACTCTGGAACTGTTAAATCGATTTCTTTAGTTTATTTTTGTTTCTCAATGATCGCACAAGACTCGTATTTTGCTGGCAAGGGCCTTCGCGTTTTTTGTCAAAACGAGCCGCTTGCTTTGCAGTGTCCGACCACAAACCAGCGTGTAAAAGCGTAATTACTTTTCATTTGGATGACCCACGCGCTACTGTTGTGGTCATCATCTAACTTATCTATTGAAGTCCCGAAATCATTATTTTAATTGTTGTGTTCTTTCACACCGAGTCACCAATACCGAAATCAAATTAAAATACTTTCTTTTTTTGGCAAAGAATGAATGTTTGTCTGCCTGTCTATCTGAAGCCTGTAGATTTCGACACCGTTTGACCGGATAGTATATCACGAAAGTGGGGAAATTCCATTCATTTTTTTTTGTATGAAATCAATATTGCTTCATCAGTTTGCCGTTGATATATGTGTCAATTTCGATATATGTGTCAATTTCGAAATCTAAGTTCTGTCAAAGGAAAATAATAAAATAAAGAGTTTAATTCAAATCGATAAAATCCATCTAGTGTATTCAAAACTTGGTGTAAGAAAACTTACAAGTAAGGTGTCGAAATCATAATATTGGTAGGCGTATGGTCGCAGCAAGGATGTTATATGGTAGTGGAGTCAATGGGACTGAGGAACACTGTAGTTAGCGTTTGGGGGCAAATCCAATAAGAATTGACGAGAGGAAAAGTAAAATTAACACAAGAAAAGGACAACTAAAGTTTGTATGTATGCTCGTTTGTATATATAAAAGCAACCATGGAACACGAAGAAGCCCGCGAATGAATACAAAAGACATAAACAATAACAATAATGAACTCTTAAGATTTTGTCCTACTAAAAATCGCTTAACGCGACTAAAGACCTCTTCACTTGTCATTTATATCTTAATAATATTAATCTAATGTTAATATCATTTAATGTAACTATATTTTCAGGTTACAGCTCCAACGCATTAACCATTAAACATGATCCTCATACACAATTACGACAACCAGGTGAGTCCCCTCTCCACTATTTCCATGCGAAAGTCGATTTTATGATTATCATTCAAATAGTTTTTATACATCTATAGAGGTTTTTGTTGCTGTTTTTTATTTTGTTTGTGTACCATCAAAGCCACGTGCCTACACTCGAAACAAATGCGAATTTAATGCTGTTTACCAACACTAATAAAATTCGTCATTGAAACGCTGAATGTGCTGCAATGAGTGGCACTCGAGTCGAAACAAATTTACCCACGTCACCGCCATGCGTAAAAATCGTCCTGGTGGATTGCGGCATTGACACACAAAACACGATTTCACTTTAAAATTGAAGCGCGTTCAAAACGCACTGGCAAATGTGACGAATTTGAAAATTCTCAAAAAAAAAAATCATTGTCGCAAAATCAAACCTAAATGTGCCACTTGAAAACTCCTTCAGCTTTGCAAGGAAAAAATTCGAGGAATGGTAAAGGTAAAATATGAGAGGAAAGTGATGCCGAGGTAGGGAGCACAAATGAAAATGTTGTATTCAATTGAAATGAAATGGAAACAAAATCAGCGGCTAGGGCAAATGAAACAATCGAATGCTATAAAGGATTCTCAATTAGAGCAGGCATAGGACGATAGACAGACTTATTGAAAGCAGTTCTTTAGAATGAGTGAGTTTGTAAGTGTATGGTAGTGTGTACGTTGAGGTTGTCAAAATTGACGGCCACGAGTGACGAAAGACCAAGTTTGGTTTCTGTTACTACTTAGCAAATATGACGCGTGGCACAAATACGACGACGGCGGCGATGACGACAATGATGGGTTTTTATCCCTTGAATTGTTTAAATCCCTATGACTTCATTTTGTATTGTTGTGGATACAAAGGAGGAAAAAAAGCGAGCTGCAAGCACAAGAATTGTTTATCCATGCGACAATTGTAGAGAAAACAATGGTGGCGTAATATAGAAGGACCATGACGATGTTGATGACGACGCAGCGGAAGCAACTGGCGGGATAATGAAGGCGACATTCGCTCATATCAGGCGAATTATGGACAATTACTTTTGAATGAATGGTTGACTGACTGGATGCAAGACGGAATAAAAAAGTGACGTACATGGTGCAAGCGCGAACAACTCAGAGCGCATCACACAATATACGCAAGAGAAGAGTATAGAATTGTAACCTTTTTGCTCACACACAATCTCAGCGCCTTGCAGTATGTATCATGATTCACATTTCGCGTGCACACACAGCGCAACTCAATCATTGGCATCGCATTGTGAATGTGAGTGCACAGCGCCCAAAAAGAACACTCGAAAAATGTGTAAAATATGAAATATTTTTGAGTAAAAAAAGTCTTATAATTTAAATGCGAGTGTGTACTCATACTTTTCCCATATTTGCGTATCGGAAATGGACGTAGATGTTTTAGTGGATCTGAATTATTTTATGCCACAGTGCAAATGAAGTGTTTTTGTCGCTTCTTTCAGCCCTCAGGCTCCTCACTCTAACAGCTTAAATGTCCGGTGCTACACTCAGGATGTTTGAACAGGAAGTTTGGGTACGGTAAAAAATTTTGCGCAGATGCGCACGTACTTTACAAGTATATAAAAGGTTTCTGGCCTTGTAAGTAAACTATATTTTTTTGGGGTGGTCTCAACTGTGTGTTAAAGTATCGGAAATAGTCTTCAAGTGTGCGTTGTATAGTTCTAAAGTTGAAACTTTGAGTTGATTGTGCTTCCGAATAAATACTTTACTCTTGAGTAGTGTTCAATAATACTAAACTATTAATTCTTCATTGCTCCAAACTAAGATATATTGTGGCTTGTGATTTATATTACACTCCATTAATACTCAAAGTTCACACTTATTTTATACATATTCATATGAGCTGCCAATAAAATGCTCATTATACTTATCTTTTGTCCGAATTCCAAAGCCCTTAATTTGAAGAAATTCGCTAATGCGAGTTTATTAAAAATCGATGAGCACAATTCTTCAAAGCTTGGCTTTTAGTTCCTTTCCTAAGCAAAGGCATAATGTTAGTGGATGCCAACTTACGCATTCTTACCTAATAAGTACTATTCGAAGACTTCTGTAACACAACGACAGACATAGATTTTATAAAGAAGGTAGTGATTTCGAAAAATAAAATAAATAAGAAAATTATTATTATTATTATTATTTTTTTTATTTCCCATATGTCGTGTACATATGTCTTTATTTTTTATTAAGACTATTAGTACATGGTTTAAAAGTTATTTCAGGGTTGTAACTAATTTATGTGAGCAGATCACAAAAGTTTTTTATTTTTGTAAGGATGTAGGGGAAAAAAATCAAAATAGTAACAAAAATAATATACATTTGAATTAAATTAATACAATTATAGAGCAAAATATAGTAAAGTAAACATAAATGTAATAAAAATATAAAATACAAAAATAAACACATTAAACAAAAACAAAGAAAAAAAAAGTGGTATTGAGATATATATATATATAGTTTCGAATTTATTCAACCAGATCCACTGGCCTTGTCCTCTGTAACCTGCGTCTGCATTGTAGTTCATGTATTGGTAGTAGGTTGACACCAACATTTGGGTGTTGGGTAAGCTTGGTCTGGTAGATACGACTTATTTTTGTAATCTCCTCTGTTACTGTTGGAATATTAAGATCACGATGCAGATCATTGTTAGTTATATACCACCCAGCCTTGGTGATCATGCGAATTATTTTTGATTGTTGGCTTTGTATTATGTCTGTATTTGATTTTTTGGCCGTTCCCCAGATTTGTGCTCCTTACGTCCAGATTGGTCTTATAATGGCTTTGTAGATCAGTATTTTGTTTTCTAATGTTAACTTTGATTTGAGCTGCCAATATAATTGACTAATTCTCAGCTTGATTTGATCCCGTTTTTTAAGTATATGGTATTTCCAGTTGAGTTTGTTGTCAATATATAATCCTAGGTATTTGACTACATTTTCAATTTTTACGTCAGCTCCGTCAATCGTTATACGAGGTGGTGTGAATTTAGTTTTAGTTGTATATATAACATGTACTGTTTTGGTATTATTTACTTTTATTTGCAACTTTTCAAACCACCTTAGGGTTGTATCCAGATGCTGTTGTAGTTTGGATGTTGCTATGTTTACTTGTCTATGTGCGCTAAGTATTATAGTGTCATCAGCAAATGTGGCTATCATTGAAGCGTCGTCATTTGGTGTTGGTATGTCCGCTGTAAAGATAGTGTATAATAACGGTCCTAGTACACTTCCTTGTGGTACGCCTGTTTTGATTTTTCTTAATGTGGAATATTCATCTAAGTACTTAACGAAAAAATGTCTTTCTGTGATATAGTGTACTAATATCTGTAGTACGTTATGCGGGAATATATTGCGCAATTTTCTGATTAGTCCTTTGTGCCAAACTTTGTCGAATGCCTTTTCTACATCTAGAAAAACTCCTATACAGAACTTTTTGTTGTCAAGATCGTTTAAAATTTTATTAGTCACACGATGGATTTGTTGTATGGTCGAGTGTTTTCGTCGAAAGCCAAATTGGTGGTCAGGTATTATATGTTTGCGTTCTATAATAGGTAACAGTCGCTGGCACAGGAGCTTCTCGAATATTCTTGACAGCACTGGAAGTAAGCTAATTGGTCTATATGATGCTGGATTATATCCGTCTTTACCAGGTTTTGGAATTGCAATGACTTCAGCCACTTTCCATACTTTAGGAAAGTAATTTAGTCGAATTATCGCGTTGAAAATATTACGTATGTATACCACTGCTTGAGGTGGTAGCTCCCTTAAAAGTTTTCCGTCAATTTTGTCATACCCGGGTGCTTTTTTGGGCTTTATGTCGTGCTGTATACATTTGAGTATTTCATTTGTGCATATTTTTTTAGGCGAGTTGGCTGGGGAGTGACTGTCGAGTTTATATGACAGTCATCTTCGTTGATAGTTTCATCAGCAAATATTTTTTCATAATAATTCGCTAGAACTGTCGCCTTGTCTAGGTTCGTTACTGTCCATGATCCATTGTCCATTTTTATAGGTGCCTGGTGTATTGCTTTATTTGTCAGTTTTTTTGTAGCTTTCCACAGGGAGTAGTCGGTAAAGCTTGTCGGAGTTAGCCTCTGTAAATACTTCGTGAATTCATAATTTTTCTGATTTTGGAGATATTTTTTAATTTCTTTAGTTGCCTTGTTATATTTATTTTTCGCATTGGGGGATCTGCAAATGGTCCATGCTTTTTTCAGTTTTCGTTTTGTGCATATCAATTTGCGAAGCGTAGGGGGTGTGTATCGCTTTGCATGGTGTATTATCTTGTCCGGAGTTGCTTGCAATACTTCTCAATGGTATCGTTTAGTTGGACTATAGCTGATTCTACGTTGTCGGGTGATCTCAGTGGAATGCTTTTATTTAAGTTTGTGTTAATGTAGTCTCGATAGGTATCCCAGTCAGTTTTGTTGTTGTGCCATAGTTTGGACTTGGTTGTGTTCACTTCAGAAAATGAATTAATAAAAAATAGAATAAAAAAAGGAATTCTAAAAATGCATCAGTAGAGAAATATGTATCTCGATCTGTATCTCCACAGCTTTTAACCTTTAACCAACCATAAACATTCTCAAAATTTTATTGAAATCTGTTAGGCGATTTCGGAAAATAGTGCGAGAGAACAAAGGGAAATGTGAATTTTAGGGCGCAGTGTGTAACATATGCGTTGAAGATGTTATTAGTGTCATCGCTGATTTGCGAAATTTGACGTAAAAGAAGGCTGATGACGATCAATTGAGGCAATGATTAATAAAAACAGCCGTTGTAAGAACGAGAGGTTGCAGAAAGTCTTAACATATTAAGTACAATAGTGGAAAGGCACCTTAAGAAAAATTGAATATGTAAACAAGCCAGATATTCGGGTTCAGCATAAGTTTAAAGAAATTTATCTCACTTAGCGCATCAATATTTCAGATTCATTGCTCAAACGTAATGAAAATGATCCGTTTTCGAAGCGAATTATAATGGTCGATGAAAAACGGGTTTTTTACAATAACGTCAAGCGAAAACGATAATAGGGCAAGAGAGTATAACTGCCTCTAACCACATCGAAAGCCGATAATCACCAGAGGAAAGTGATTCTGTCGTTCACTTTGAGCTGCTGCTGTGGAATAGAACCCTCAATTCGGATTTGTACTGTAATCCGCTTTCCGATTTGGATAAAGAAATCAAAAAGAAGCATCCCAGACTACCCAATCAGAAAGGCATCATCTTCCACAGTGACAACATACGACTTCATCTATTTTTGGTCACCCGGCAAAATCATAGGCGCTGAATTGGAAAGTGATGCGACAACCGCCGTATATCTCTGACCTTGCACCATCAGATCACCACTTGTTTCATCTTCTTCTGTTTCTTTCTTTGAAGCTGTCAAAATCACCCGACACACTTTTTTGCCCATGAGGATGAGAAGTTCTTCCAGGACGGAATAATGAAACTTGCCGAAAGATGGGCAAAAGTCGTCGCAGAAAGCGGCCAATACACAATCTATTTAATTTGTTTGATCTATATATAACTCAATTTTGAATTTAATGAACAGTGTCCAACGGAGCAAACGCACATTATTCGGCAACCAAAGGTTTTGTGAAATCAGGAAAATCAAAAAGAGGAGTGAAGAATAACTCATTGATACAGCCTCATAATACTAACATTTGCCTTACATATATATATGGGTTATGACACAACCAATCATACCATATATCAGACCATGGGCTAAAGTAACTGTCTCAGATTTGCACACACCCAGAATGTTTGCAAAGACAAAACAACTGCATAACTTACCGTCAGGACGCACACTGAAATAAACGAAATAAAATCACAAATGAGATGACCTCCGTAAATTGTACCACCAAAAAGTACGTCTACAAAAAATGTCCAATATTCATTAAAGAGCAAAGAAATCATAGCAATAAAAGTTCTACAAAAAGTGGACACTACAACAACACACTCGATCTACAACCTCAAAATATCAACACGAGCACCAGAGTATTGCAAAAATTATAGCGCTACAACCATCATCATCCACCGCAACCACAAAAGAAATCAATCTCAGCGAACTCATGCCAACATCTGATCGGGTCAATGGGATTCTACTCCGATATTAAGAAATTCATCGACACTGACCCTTAAACAACACCTTCTGTTGCAAATATCTTGTGTAAAAATTTAACTAATTTTTTAATACATTGACTGAGAAGGTTCGCAATGACCACATACTGATCTCACATGGGGCAGGCCCAAGTGGAATCTAAATTCACTAAACACATGCGATACCAAAGCTAATGCCTACGTACTACATATTTGGCCACAGATACACAAACATCATCAGCCTCTAACAAATAAGAATGCAAGATTAAACTAAACTAAGATTCAACATAGAGTTGAATGACAAGAAAGATTCAAACAAGGGAAAAAACGTAGGCTAGACGTTTAGAAAGTAAATTACGCAAATAAATCTAGCAGGGTCAAACTGAGAAATAGATTGTAAACTATATGAGTTAATGTAATAAGTATTTAAAATAAAGGCTTCCGCCAAAAAGCACATTTGCATTTATTGATGTTGAGGATTAAATAGTTGTACCCAGAAACATATCAAAGTGTAAGCTCAACCAACTTCAAAATAACGCCTTAAACAAGAAAAAGCATCAACCATAAACAGAAGACACAAACTAACTGATAAACCAAAAAAAAATCTTTCCCGGCCTTGGTGCGGCTGACGGGCATACCATCAATCTTCTCGGAACACGTTAGTCGAACCCAGGCCAACGTAAACTACACAAAAAGTTCACTGTAGAAATCATACAGTGTGTTTTCCCGCAATGTGAATCCTTGAATGGAACATAAAAGTATATCGAAATAACTAGAATGAACTTTTATTACTTATTAAAGAACAGTCACCCCACACAACCTTATTGCAAGAAACACACTTATACAATACTAACCACATACCTGTACCCATTAACTGCACCATCATAACTAAGAAAGCATCAAACAAATTTGCAGGAGTTGCACTACTTGTGCAAAAATCAATTCAATACACCCAACTTACCATAAACACCGAGTTGGAGGCACTAGCAATGGAAATAGACTCCCTAAAGAAAATTATTTATAATTATCGTAACTTACATTCCTAAATCATTCTACTACAGAAATCTAGTAAATGTATTAAACATATGGTAACTTTAGATGTCCAAGCCGCTTTTGATACAGTATGGCACAATGGTCTAATCCATAAACTAGTGATGATACACACACCAACGTACCTCACTAAAATAATTCAAACTTTCCTATCTGATAGATTATTTCACGTATCTATGGAAGACTTCCAATCTACTAAAAAATTAGTTTGTGCTTTTGTCTCTCAGGGATCTGTAATAGGGCCCCTCCTCTACAACATATACACTCATGATATTCCCGTGGTTGAAGACTGCATAACGTCAGTTTTCGCCGATGACATGGCCCTGTACTGCACAGGAGAAACCTGGAATACGATACTCAACCAACTTCAGAGAGCACTCGTCTCCATATCTGGTTATTTTAGACTATGGAAAATAAAGCTAAACTCGGATAAAACAAAAGCAATTTATTTCATAAATTAACGGAAGCAATGTTTTCTACCCAATTCTGATTTACAACTAAATGGAAGTAGCATCAAATTGTTAAATAACATCCAATACCTCGGCATCCACTTTAACAGGAAGGATATCTACAAAGAGCACATTGGTTATACCATCGACCAGATCAATAAAACTATTCGCATTCTGTATCCATTTATAAGCCGCAAATCCCAGGTATCGTTACAAAAGAAACTAATCATATTTAAAACGATCTTTGCTCCCATAATTTAGTATGGGTCTGAAATTTCGGGCACCTGCGCGCGTGTGCATAGGAACAAACTACAAATTGCACAAAACAAAATACTAAAAAGGATTCTCGACCTCCCATTTTACTTTCCAACTACCCGACTGCATATTGAAGCCAATGTTAGGACGATAGATAACCAAATCTGTCGAACAACAAATAAGACTTAGGAAATCGTATATTACACATCTTGTGAACTGATTGGTACTTTATATGTAAACACTCTGTTGAGCCTTATGAAGTACCAGTCAAATACTCATAGTTATTAAGCTTAGTTAGTAAGGTTTTCCTGCCATTTTTCCTTAACTATTTGTATATAACCTATATATGTAATTTTATTACAAACAAATGTAAAAATTTCAGTTGTTAAGATACTAAATCAGATCTATTCTTCGCATAAGCCGTAAATATAGCACTAGCTTTAAGCGGAATTTTGTACTTTTGGGCAATAAAGCATAGCAAGAAGTTAAAAGTTACCCTATAGTAATTTCCGCTTTTCCACCACTTTTAATACAAAAATTCAGTAGACCACACTGAAAGAAAAGACCAGAAAAGCCGATTTTCGGCCTAATATTTCTGAAGCAACGCGGACAAATTCTATATATTCACGTAGCAATATTCTCCAACTTGACAATAATGTGCGCCATTACCTCGCCTCTAAGACAGACGCCGCAACGTCTGGCCAACTCATGAGGTCATAAAAAATCCACAGCTGCACTATTTTCGAGACTCTGTGATGCTTTTCAGGTCCAGGGGATTTTATTAAACACTCTAAACCTTCTCTACCAGTTGCTATCGATCGACTTTTATTAAGCAAACACGATATTCCTTGACGTAATCTTCTTGCTGTCAACAATTGTCGCGGTCACAGATTGTTGTTCTAGCCGAATTTTACTACTACGCGAGTACACGTTGACAATTGTGCAATCACCTGCATGAGCACGCCCATGAACTGCAGCAACAGATTGAATATCACGTAACCAATCTGGTGACACAAATGGAGTTCAACAAAACGTTGTCAGAGGACCTCCTAATAGACGAAGGCGTTCTATCACCAGCAGTTGATTCCAAAATAGCGGGATAGGCCACATCCACTCGCGCACAACAATGGTTCGACTTTGTCTACTCAACAGCACAATCCAACAAACAAGTTTAACATTTCGGATTTATACTTTACCATCATCATGCGAGACGGGTTGTCGCTGGAGGCAGTAGACAATACTTGACTGACTTTTGTCTGAATGGCGGCTGGTTTTTCCGTTTCCCAGTGGCCAATCACAGCTTTTTCTCGTGCGGATACGCTGATAGCTATATCGGCGAACGCTGCGAGTTAAAGAGGTACGTATACTTCACCTGCATTATCGTTAACTTCAGCCAAACCAAATGTTCTCATGGCACGCATCGAATTTACCATCCCCATACTCATGATGCTCCCATGATGCTCTACGATCTACATGTTCTTCGGAGTACTTATGTGTTCCGTACGCCCCACAATCATTTCAAGCATCAACATACAACAGGCTTGTTCGCAATCTGAACACGCATAGCCTTTTGAACGAGTTAATTAATAATTAATAATTTAACTTATGAATTAATAATTCAAAATGTGTAAGTGTAACTGTATATTTATTTTGAATTATTAACATTCACGTTTGTAAATAAATTGGACTAATCTCATATATTAAAACAAAACAAAAAAACTCTGACAGGGCAGACCAGCAACAATATCACAATATGTAGAAATGTTAACAAGAAAAATGCAAATGGTTGCAAAATTATATAACACAGCGCTTACCACAGCATTCCACAAACATCAACTAAAACATTTAATCAGTCCCATTTAAAGTCCCTTGGTGTAATAAGACCTTAGCTTAGCTAAGGAAAACATAACAGAAGAAAACATACTAGAGTTCAGAAAAGCGAGAGCTCTATTCCGTCGAGCACTAAAATGAAGTAAAAAACAAGCAATAATAGACTTCACTTCAGAAATTCAACCTGCCACACCTACAGCTAAAATCTGGAGTAACATTACACAATTTTGCGGACTGAACGCAATAAAAATTAAACATTGCATAAACAGCAACATAGCAATAAAAAAACTTCATGCAAATTAGCAATAGCCAACAGTTTTTCTCAACCTTGTTCACAAATATCACCTGACCATAACTTTGGCTAAGAGTTTATTTCCAACAAATACGTCAACTTGAATACGCTCCGTGCGCGGATGCACTACAGATAGATTTTTATTTATTTATTTTTTTTTAAGGATAACATTTTTCGCACTAAACTGCATAACACATTTGTCGCATTATAAATAATGACGTGTATAAAATTAGACTTAGACTAAGGTGATGACTATGATAAGCCGTTAAGGCAATGGCTGAGAAGGCTATAGATTCCTTCTTAGGGGGAGATCATTCGGGTGTACCCTTTTCAGTCTACGCCGTGTTTCGATATGGGTGAGGAAGGAGGCCAGCGGATTAAGGTGCGTCAAAAGTCTTGAGTGATAGCGGCTGCTGTGATATTTGATCAATTCCATAACTGTTGGCATGAAGAGGTCCTTGTGCAGTGTGGTGTTAGGGACGTACCAAGGGGCGCCCGTAAATATTTTGAGTGCCTTGTTCTGGAACGACTGCATTCTTGTGATGTTGTAGGCGGTGGTGGTACCCCAAATTTATATGGCGTAACGCCAAGCAGGTGTCACTACTTGCAGATATAAAAATAAAGTGTCTTCTCAGAATTTTCCTCCGCTATACAAGCACTTAAGGGTTCAACACCCATCTTAAATAGAATCTCATACCCAATGCTAAAGAATTTATTAACCACTCTCAAACACAGAATCATACAACTGTATAACAACATACTTAACAGCAACATACCACAAACACACAAAACCAACATATCAATCCCCCTTTTGAAACATAACGCAGTGAATTACCAAATTACCTCATATAGGCCAATCTCGCTAAATTGCTATTTAGCAAAAACATTGGGAAACATCATAGCCAAGAGGTTATGGTAGTTAAAGCTTAAACTTTAACATGATAATCAAATCGGTCACGGATGCTCTGATTTATGCAGACCATCTGACAACCAAGTCAAGCGCCTTGCGAGTCATAGAAAGTATATATCACAAACGCGTGCTCGGGAGTCCAGTACAGAATACTCGCAGCGGCTCGCTAGACAAAATGTCAGAACTTCACAGGCCCGTGCCAGGGAATCAAGCGCCTAACGCTCACATCGCCTAGCCGTAGAAAAACAACAAATGGTCAAGGTAATCGATCAGCCTTTAATTATAATCCAAATATTGAGATGGCCAGGAAAAACAGTAAAAATTGGGCAAATGGATAATTTAGGGCAGATTTTATTTTTTGCTAAAAAATGGAATAATGAAGCGAACTGTATGTGGTGTGCTGAAATCAAAGTGGTTCTCTCTAATATACAGCAATCACCACAACCAATAAAATATCTATTTTAGGCACTCATTCGTTATTTACGCGTTTTTTAAAAAATATACCCAGGTATAACACACTGTTCCAAATGACGTCGTTCGGTGCTAAGGAAATCCAGAAAGGAAATTTTATGTCTACATTTAAGGTACACTGGCAGGTTTACCATTTCATTGGTACTCTGTTTCCACCTTCAGGTCAAAGTACGCAGTTTTTACAGATTTATTTTGTATCAAATGCGATTAATTATTGTTACGATCTAATATAGCTCAGAAACTAAAAATATAATTAATCAACGAATTGCATTAAGCAGCCACAGTATGTACATCGAATACAATTTAGATAATAACTTATCATCGGACAACTTAAAATTAATAATTCACTCCGACCGTATTCCACATGGTTAACTTCAAGAAGATACAATTTACCTTCAACACAAAGGACCCATGGATTCATTCATTGTAACAATGGATTTCTAAAAAGAGTTTCGGAATTACACCGCGCATACGATCCTTTGCAATATCCTTTAATGTTTGAAGATGATTACTATTTAACAATCCCTCAACAAAATTCAGCGAGAAAAAAAACGATTTCATATATGCAGTTTTATGCGTACAGGATAACGATCAGAGCCGATTGTTTTAATCCCTGTTGATATGATGGCTAAAATGATATTCGAAAAACTTAATTAAATCATCCAAATCAAGAACGACTAATAGCTGTCGAGTATATACATTTAAGATATGCTAATATAAATTATACAAGATATGGTAATACAAAATATTGGACAACACATCATCTTGACTTCAATTTTTACGGGATCTCCGTACAATATATGCACGAAAAAACTCATGATGCTATAACATACGTCCATAATTACGGAAGATCCAATCTATTTGTAACTTTTACTTGCAATCCGGAATGGTCACAGATCAAAGAACACTTATTACCTGGTCAGCAGTCATTTGATCGTCATGATATAATTTCAAGGGTATTCCATTTAAAGATGAAGAAAAAGATGAAGTTGTTCTTTAAAGATGAGATATTTGGTAAGGTCAAATGCCACATGCTTACTGTAGAATGGCAAAAACGCGACTTACCACACTATCATATGTTGTTTTGGCTGGAAACAAAAATACAACCTGATGAAATTGACAGTACAATAGCTGCTGAATTACCGGATAAAGATGGAGATCCAGTATTATTTGATATAGTGACCAAAAATATGATACATGGACTCTGTGGCGACAAAAATTTATCTTCACCATTCATACAAGTAGTAAATTTTTTGTTTTAAAAAATACCTTCGGTATTTTGTCAATGAAACCCAGACCGGAGAGGATGGACATCCAGTATATCGTCGCCGTAACGCTGAAAATGTAGAGGTCGCACTGCTATCTTGATTTTTAGTGAAAGAAATGTTATAGACAATAGGTGGATTGTCCCATATTCTCCAATATTGTGGAACATTTAAAGCCCTCATTAACGTGGAATACTACCACTCTATTCAGGCAATTGAATATATATGTAAATATATTAATAAATGATCGGACCAATTTTAGCATTCGAAATTGATGAGGTAGAAAAGTATTTTAATGGCTGGTATATAAGCACATCGAAATCTGTCTGGAGAATATTAGAGTTTCCAATCCACGACCAGTATCCTAGTCGTACGTTTTGCTGTACACTTAAAAAAAGCTATCAAAGAGTTTACTTCACGATATGAACGGCTGAACAATTTGCACAAATCCCCCCTAAAACTTCACTTTTAACTTTCTCTTAGCTCTGTAACATGGACGAATTTGCAAAGCTCTACTATATCAAGAAGCTCTACAGTATTATACTTGGGCTAATAACCAACGCCGTTAAAACGTAGATGTGCATCCAGGAATAAAAAAGAATATTATATGGTGTACATCCTTCTCAATTTGTTTGTTTTTTTCACAGAATGTTATTGCATCATGTACGTGGTCCAACCTTCAATGACCTAAAAACTGTAAATGGAACTTATTAAGTAGCTTGCCGAGATAGAGGTTTACTTGAAACAGGCGATCATTGGGAGAATACTCTGAAAGAAGCAGCGTTTCGCAATATCAATTAAGGCTGAAGGAGTTGTTTATAGGTATTCTACTATTTTGTCTGCCTTCAGAACCTTTAAAATTGTGGGATAGCGTCAAAGAATATTTTTGTCAAGACAGCAAAATCAGAATTTTACTTTGGAATTCAATAACGACATGTACAACGATGGTTTGATAGATATAGAAAATAGGCTTTTCGCACTAAGTGAAAAAATTTAAGTGATTTCGGATTACCGTCACCTATTCGCTAACAAAATCATTCAATAGTTAACAAGCTGGTGCGTTAGTACAATGTCAGTGATTTAAATGATTTTGTCAACGAAAATTGGCCAAGATTAGTCTGAGATCAATTGCAAGCGTTTAATATAATAAGTAATAGTGTGATGAATAACATAGGTAAAATATTTTTAATGCCTCAGGAGGCAAAGGTGAGGGAGTCTGGAAAACTGCAACTTCCGCATTCAAACTCCCTCCCATCTCACGAACTATAATTAAAAGTCGGTACTCCTATCATGCTTTTAAGGAATATAAGCCCTCCTAACATGTGTAATGGCAAAAGGTTACTCATTAAAGACCTGAAAAATAATTTCATTGTGGCAAATGTCCCAAAGATTCCAATGATGAATTTGCCAATATCTTTCAAACAGCTGCAATTTACCGTGAAAACGTTGTTTGCGATTACTATTAATAAATCACTGGGCCAAGTAAGGCGCTGTTGGTAGCTAATCTGTAATCTGTGATCTTTTCGCTGAGGATCGTGAGAGGATTGCTACTTAATTACTTAAAGAATTAATAAACCTCATCGCACAACCTAAACAACAACGTCGCTCCGATATGAAAGGCAACGAGTTTGCGAACCAAGCTGCAAAACCTGCTACGGAAATGTCACATCCTCACCCTTAACCATAACCCTAATGACATCTTAAAAATCACTACTTAATAACATCAAACGTTACTTTCTTGTACCAAATGGTATCAACTCATAAATAAAAACAACATAAGCGTTGAGGACTATCTGCGACATACCACCCAATAATATATAAGCAGGCTAGACCAAATTAAGATCATTGGGTTACGATTAGCACATACTATATCTATAAGAAGCCAACATTTGTAATGATATCTAAACACTTTGGAAATACAAACATTCCGTCAAATAACCCCAGTCATCGAAATACTCTAATCATACATATAAACAACATCCCTTATACCCCATACAATGAAATACCAGATTATAAAATTATAGGCTTGTAAATATAGATATAATTGTAAATATGAATATGTACATATGAATATGTATATAGTTTAAAAATAACAAAAATAATACCAAAAATTATATACAACACATTACGGCGAAGACCGCCGTAGCCAGTAGCCATCTACTGTTAGTTTCAGTTTTTAAGCTTAACTAACAGAGAGATTCAATGTTTTTAAATAGACTCTTTAACATCGTATGCCATTATGTGTCTCAATGGAGATTACCCATTTCTGTTATTTATTTTAAGCACCATAAAATTTGTCTACTGTTCCAAGAAAAAATTGCCTATAAAAAAAAATATATCTATATATATAAAATTCGATGTATGTATGTTTGTCTGTCTGTTTGTGGGTTTGGATGTCCGTCCGTTATGGACGCCGAAACCGCTGGATCGATTTTGATGAAAATTTAAGGAAATCCTATAATAGCCTTAAGATGTTACTGCTAATTTTGGTTCGAAAAAATCATTGAATTTGCTAAAATTAGGACCAACTTAATTTTCATATGCTTCTCAAACTGTTTTTTTAATAATTTTTCTGTTATTATTAGAACAACTTCAATTAAATTGTATATACAAAAATTAGCAAACCAACTTAAAGTAGTAAGTGGATATAGTGTAGTGTGGGTATAAGAATATTAAAACGATATGTTACAGGGGTCGGCAGGGTGCGATCTTCTCAGCCGTCTCGCCACCCTAACTCCTCCCTTTCTGCGTCGTTTTAGAAGGCGCCTTTCTAGTTTATTTAGATGAATTTTTAACCTCTCTATATATTTTTTGGCCTGACGATTTATCACATCGCCAATTTTCGGTATTTTTGAGTCCGTTTCAACATCCGCCGTTCGTATGAACCACGGGGCATTAGATAGAAATAAAACACAAAAACAAAGTTGGATCTGGGAATTGTGTTTACCAGCAATGCGGCTAAAACTGTGCAAAGTCGAAATGTTAAAATATTCGAATGAAAAAAAGTGAAAAATACGAAAATGAAACCAGTAAAAATTTGAACACGGAACGAAGAAGACGTGACTATCAAATCTATCAAACAAAAGGCGTATTAATCGATGAATTAAATACAAAAAACTGGAAGCATCATTTGGAAGAAAACCAGCCGAAGCACAACGAAAAAGTAGAAATAGAGCACTTGTAACAGAAGAACAACGAGAATCTCGACTTGAACAAAGCCGAAACAGAGTACCGAAGGCATCAATGCCCCGGGTCCCTGCTAGTATATGTATATATGTATTATTATATTATTATATATATATAACAATATCAATAAAATAAAAATTTTAGTATTGACGCAAAATGACAATTGGGGGTAAGGCTAGTTTATTCCAAATTATTTTGCCTTTATAAAAATTGTCCATATTAGCGATTAGCTAGTGAAATTTAAGAGCGAGATTAAGTCGACTGCATTAAAGCGAGTTTTTAATGAAACTACAGCGAATGTGTTTGATGCCATATTAAAAACGAGAACAAATATAACTAAAAATATTTATACGGTTATACGTTTTGAGTGTACAATATTATGCTAATGTTTATTAGAAGAAAAGCTAAACTTCTGATTCACCTGAGCAATAGTATTAAAGGAAGACTACCCTTAATTTCCCAACACATATTTAACAATTAAGTATTTCGTTCTTAGTAATGTATATATTTTATCTTTACAGATCCATATCAAATGTTCGGGCCAACAAGCAGTCGACTTGCAAGTTCAGGTGAGTCACCAACTACCCTCAGCAATCGCAAGGGAGAATTTTTTGTTTACAAGTATAAACCCAATAGAGAAATTCAACTTCTGAAATCAGAAAAGCATAAAGATGCAGGTGTTTAGATTGTGCCGCACTTTAACTCTCAATGTGAGTCGACACTTGAATAAAATACTAAGGAAAAAAAGCCCAAAAATCCGTTCCGTAACGCGGCGCGTTGCACGTGCCCCAGCAAAAATGTCAAAATGTCAATGACACACGGTGCTTGGCTGCACGCATCTCTCGCTTTGTCTAGCTGAGGGGTCGGCATCTTGAAACCATGCAGTGCATTTCATTATCATATCAATTTCGTGTTAAAATAATTTTGAATTTTATTTTTTTACCGTCGCGATTTCAACTTTTCCACGATTTGGGTTTGGTTCAGTTATAATAGACTGGCTTTTTTTTTTTGATTAGTTGATTCTGACTTCACGAGGGGCTCTTCGAGGCATTTTTCTTTCGTTAGGAGCCCGAAAGGTGTTACTGAAATTTATGTCTGGTTTGCGCGCAAGTGGGCGTAGCTGAAATGATTTTAGTTGACTCATTTTTTGTACTTTCCTTTGTTCAATTTATATATGTAGCAATACATTTTTGACTTGTAATGGGCGTGTGATTCGAACGCGTAACTCGTGTCTCTGCAACTCTTTAGAGCTGACGTTGAAAGGGTTGACAGCCAAAAGCTGTTTTCTGACCCAACTAGTCATCAATTATCTCATACTTTATTGCCCATTTGAAAGTTCATTAAAAATTCATAGCGTCATGCAATGTGAGAAAGAGTGGGCTTGTCTGTTGTTTTGATAAATTGTTTTGGTACGCCTTTGGGTAAGTTCAGTAAATGAGGCGCGTATGGCTTTAAACTTAAGGCTCAGTGATTTTGGAAGGACCAAATTGCAGTGTTTTGTAAAAAACAACTATTTTATTTAAAAAAAACTCTTTTCGTACAACATTTTTTAAACCCCCACGTGCTGTTGATCCTCCTTCCTAACCCTTGTGAGAGCATTTATGTACACCAACAATGTGTTAAGGCATGAACGTTCGAAATATTTTTTCTTATATTCACAGCAACAACAGAAAAAAGATAATAATTTTGACTTCGGTGAAAGTGAAATTTTAACGAAATTGTTAGGGTTTTTGTTAACGAACCCTAATAACATCAGTCCAAATCAGTCCCTGGGTCCACTTACAAATAGCATATGATAAACAGGAGATATTTTGAAAAATGTCAGATACCTGACTCAAAAACTAAGGAAAGTATAGAAATGTCAAAAAATCGCGCCCACACATTCGAAAGGTGACTGGAGAACGGAATTAGTAGACACGGCCTGACTTAATGTGAGTATTGTCTTCATTTCGATAGTGATTCGATTAGTCGATTTCTGTTTACTAGTGGCTAGTGAATTCAGTAGTCGTTAGTAATGCAGAGGCGAACCAGTAAGTGACAATAATTGAGTGGCATTTTTTCTTACTCTCATTCAACTGGTGTTGTAATACAACAATTTGAGTTAGTCGTAATACTTTGCTTCGGCATTGCCAAATCGGCGTTCGGCAATCGGCGTTTGATGACGCAATCGGCATATGCGAAAGCACGAACTGTTGTTCGATTTACACAAGTCTCGGATAATCAAATTGAATAAATTAAAAACTGAAATAAAGAAATAAATATAAATAAATAAGTGTAAAAAGGCAATATTTTATGATCACGAGTAGTTATTGGTTAGCCGTCATTTTATGGTCATGAGTCAATTCCTCCAATTTCCGGTAGGTGACGTTGTTTGTTGTTCCTTGGCGACGATGTATAATACTTCCATTATAAACGACTGGTAGCGGCATACTCTTATCATACAGCCTTATCAGACAAAAACCCACATAGAAAGAACCCAAATATTCACTAGCGAAGGTCTCATTTTGACCGTATTCACTGGAGAAGTAACTGGTGAATGATAATGCAGGCGGGGGCAATTGACCCCTGCCAATGACAACTCCATGTTAAATTCATCAGTTAAATGCATGTAAGAGTAATAGAGTTGGAATTAGTGGTGGATCAAAAGGGACTAGTGAAAAACCAGTCTTGTACCGGTCAATTATGCTGTAGGGTAGATGATTTCACACTCCTACAATGCACATGTTCGTAAAAGTATATGCAACAACAGGACAAACTCTTTCCTCTGTGGATGTCCAAAACCTAACTTTCTTTGGGTCGCTCACCACCAAGCTACTTTTGTTCTGTGCTTTAGTGCAACGTTTTTGTTTGCTCCGATTTTTCTACGCTCTCGTTTCTCCGCTCCATTTTGCTAGTCGAGTATTCCACTCATCTTCAGTCAACTTCAAGTTGAAGCTCATTTGTGGCTGCCATGCGCTTTCGTCATTTGCTTAGGCTTCAGCTGGTGTTACCTATGGTGGCAAAAATGCTGTTTCTGATTAATTATGGTTTCCTTTCGACACGGAACCACTTTGTTACCCAAGTCCGGTCTGGACTTAATCTCCCTGTGTGTACGGGTTCGCTCTACACCTTTGCATGTGCTCATATGTTCATGTCGACATATTTTTTTTTTTTTTTTTGGCGGAAATTTTGCAGGTGAATGTTGCTAACACGCAAGTGCAATAATTATTGCATTTTTTGTCGAGGAAACAAATGTGAGAATGTTAAGAAACTGAAAATATGCACACGTACAAAGGTATGGTTGTGACTACAAGAAGGTCTTCGAATTTTGTTCAATTGAAAGGAAATGAGTGTGTGTTGATATCTCGATATTTATAATAACACATTAATCAATTCGAAAAATTTATCAGGTAATTAAAAGAAGTAAACAAAAAAATTTGTGGTCACCAAAATTTAGGAAAAGTGTGCGGACAATACGAAATGAACGAAACGAACGACGCTATCTGGTTGCTTCCTCTAATAAAAAATTTATTATGCTCAAAACAGCATAGAAAGTACTCTCATGATCGAACACAAAGAGTAAGACCGTAATAATTGAATGATATAACCATGTTAATGTGACCACAAAGAGAAAACCGTAACAGTTCAGTGATAATCTTAATCCAACACTCTTTTTTTTTGGTTTTTGAAGAATAACATTCATTGCTGTATACTGCATAACACATTTGTCGCATTATAAATAGTGACATGTATAAAATTAGACTTAGACTATGAATTCACTCAAAATGTGTTAGGATGATTCAGCAGACAAATGAATAGGATATTAGGTGCTAATAGAGGCTATTTTCTGTGGAACTCAGATAGTACTAAATTTCTCAATGAAAGTTGTACGGGTGAGGAGGAGAAACAAAATTTTTTAATCAACTCTGTACGTCGCTTGCTCATTGTAGAGAAATACCTTAGAGAAACTAGTTCTAAGTGGGTCAAAGCATAAATAGGGGGCTGAAGGCATTTGAGGAGTTATAAAATGAAGACCGTTGCCGATGCAATGGCGTAAAACTTAGTCTATATTATTCTAAGTGTACATAATCAAACAATGGATAAAATGCTCACTACCCATCCAATAGGAAACCTCTTAGAGAGTACAATTTAAGGAAATTAAATGTTTATCTTTTTCGAAATAAACGGGTTTTAGGTTTTCCAAGTTCAATTCCATTAACTTTAGTCTAAATACTAAAGTACTGTACTTCCTGCCAAAAATTTGTGTTTGGGAAACGCTGCAGACAACTGCGTAATTTGTAATGTAAGAAAGACAGACTATATCAACTTGTCTCGAGTGGTCTCTGATGACAAAGTTATAGTGCAGTGTGTGAAAAGTAGCACAGCACATAGAGAGTAGAAAAATATCCAGGTAGTAAGGAAAGTTAATAGGAATACGTCAAATTGGTACTTTTACTTGCGTACTAAACAAGCATATTCTCTAAAAAAAACTGCCTCGCAGGGTAACAAAAAGTCCCAAAAGGTTTACCCATTTCAAAATATTTCACATCCAAAAGAGTAGCCCTGAAAAATAATGTGTGGGAGCCTCAGACAGGTGTTGAACGTTTGACTTTTCGATAATTCATAAATAAATTGCTATCGGCTGTGCGCATTGAATATTAAAAATATTATTATAAATATTTAGAAAAATTAGACTACATGTTTAGTCGACCGGTACGGATCCTAAGGACAGACAAAGTTGGATACACAAAAATCGAAAAATTTGTCAATTAGGCGTGAAAATATACTGGAAAAGCGTTTTGAGAAAAGTGGTTGTGCTCAACTGAGAAGGGAAACGACTTGTCACGGGTGAACAAAAGGGGCTCGAACAGCGGATGGGTGGGCAGTGGTGGAAGTCGTTTATAGCACACAAGCTGAGGGTTGGAGTTGGGATTAGATGCTTGGAACACCAACCGAGTAGCTGCTCGGGTGTGGGGTTGCTTTTTGTATCTGTGTGTGTAAACTCGCTTAAGCCAAAACAGTCAAAGGACCCTGTTAAAGTGGTGCATGGAATTGGGAAAAGGGCAGTCAGAATGAGAAAAAGAAAGAGGATGAGAGTGAGAATAGAAAGAAGATACACCAGTCATGTGTGTGAATATTGTGTTAATTGCAAATCATGGCTTAGTGTGCGGATTAAGTGTTGCTGCTTCTGCTGAACAATGATGACGTCTATAACGATAACGTTGATGGCCATGAATAAGCATGATTGCTGAATGTGTGAACGTGCGAACAAATATTTGAACAGACGAGGGACAAAAACTGCTTAGAGGTGGTTGAGTGCTGATGTTGGCTAAACAATTGACAATCTATTAAGTCATTCAATTAGCACATTATTTTATGCAACAACGAAACATTTAAGTGTCTACGACTTACTGAGAGAATGCCACCAGTTGAAGGGTGGATAGGGGAGATCGTCGAATGAAGTCATAGTAATATAAATAAACGTGACTTTTGGCTGAAACAGTGTAAAATAATTTTCCAGAGGTGGGCGCATGTCGTTGAAATATTTTAATTACCACTCGAGTCGATTTTAAAAGCGATATATGAAACGACGCAAACTAAAACCCGAAGTCTACTGCTGCCCCATCGTCGCCCACTCTCATTTACACAATCTCTCCTACACTGTCTTTTGGTATTTGACTTGCGCGCGCCTCAAGCCAGGTCACGCCACGTCACACGCCTCGCCCGTAGTCCAATGACGGCCATTTTGATATTTTTTCCACATGTTTTTCAGCGCATACGTCGCAGGCGCCATTTTAACTTTGACTCGGCCTGGCTCAACTTTCTATTTGGGAGCATTAAACTGTTTGTCGTCATTTGTATTTGATGGTTTTCTTGGCTTTACACAAACATAAACTCGAAAAGCTTTGCTTGCTATCCTACTTTCCCACTCTAACATCCCTTACTCATTCTCTCTCATCAGCTTTCACGTTTCTTAGTCGACTTACTTCAAACTAGAACTGCAAGTGCAGTTAACTACTATTTTTGGTTTTAACTTAATTCAGGCAGCCACATGCAATGCGCCCTCTTCCGTAGGGTTGGTTCTTTCACTTTCCTTGTGAGGCAAAAATGTTAATTTAATAAAAAACCCGGAAATAATTAGTTGCCTTTAATCTTGCTTTGCTGTTAAGATTGTTCAAATTCGTCGTTCACCATTCATTCAAGCGAGGCTTTGTTAGGGGCCCAAGATCTCTTTACTTTATACGGATACTTGAAGGTTTTGTGATGGCACCGTGATCTGATGTTTAAACCTGGACAGAAAATAACTCAAATTTCGTTGCGAAAGAAACAAAAGCAGAGGAGAATCAACTCACGAGCTTGTTATGGCTCGGTGAACAGTTTAGTAACGTGGAAAATGTACCATAAGTTAAAAGTACAGAGAAAGAGTTTGAGCGGAATTGCCCAGCGATGAGTTGACGCCGAAAAAAAGTTGTATAGTGTCTATACAAATCCAAAGAATGAGATTCCTCTAGCGCAGCTCCCCGCAGCACATACTCAAATCAAATATAGTTAGTGCGCTGCACATGGAACGTAGTATGTGAGTGATTTAACTAACTAACTATAAGAATAAATGTAAGAAACCATTTTGCATATTTCAGCACTAGAGTCAACTGATGAGTATGACATATGTCTGGTGTCAAATCGAGGCTTAATGAGAATTACTTGGCTTCAAAAAAGCAATAAAAATAAGAGCAGCAGTTGAAGCAAAATCAAAAGAAATGAAAATAACCCACAATCCTTACTAATATTATAAATGGGAAAGTAACTCTGTCTATCTGTTTGTGTCTGTTGCCTTTTTATGTCTAATCTGCTGAACCAATTGATATGCATTTCGGTGTCGGGATACATAGGACTTTAAAGGCCTACATAGGTTTTTTTATATCTCAAAAACAGGTTAAAACATGCTTAGCTCAACATAGATAAGTTATCTCGATCTCTGTGTATACAAACGAAAAAGCGGAGCAGATAAAAGAAACGAAAATTTCGAAATGTATTGTTTGAAAACAACAACAACCACATTGCGGTACGCGCCGGGTGTTGAGAGAATCGTAGCGAGAGAATGAAACGTGTTATTTTAGTCCGTATAACAAGCAAAGAAGATACTCAAAACTGAGAGATGGAAAGAGAGAGATCACTGATCATATGTCTACTTTTGCTCTGCATAAATAGCAGCAGGAAATGGCACACATGTAAAAGTGCGTACACAGAAAATAAATATTTATCTTTTTTTTTCTTTCTATTTCTTATTTGTTTTGGAATTTTGGTTTTTGCCGGTTTTTTCTCTTTAGATAGCTTCGTTTCTTAGGCAAAATATTATTCCTTCGCTGGCTTGTATTCTTATTATTCTTATTATTGTTTTCATTATTATTCTTATTATTATTGTTATTCTGACTAGATAGTTACTTATTTTTCGATATGCCTCGAAAGCGTAAGTCCAATCAATCGCTTAGCTTTAGGAAAGCTCAAACTGTGAAAGTAGCTAGAAACCAAAAATTTGAGGAGCAGAGTCGGACTCGTCAGATTTTAGATACGTCATCGGTAGCTGCAGAGACGCCTGAAGAAACCTAAGGACTACGTGTTTCAAATGCTGTACGACAGTCGGAAAGGATTCATGCGTTTGCAATGACTACATGGGAGACTTTTCACTTTCACCGTTTCACCGCTTTTGGTTATGACCCATTGATTGATTATAAGAACCATCGATTACTTCTCATAGGGAGAATGGATAAAAAAATGCAAACATTGTGAAGCACTCAAGTGGGAAGAAGAAACTCCGATTATGTATTGTTTTGGTGGAAAATTTCAGTTAAAACAAGAGGAACCACTAAAATCTTTATTTTTAGTTGATGCATTACAATATCCGCTAATATTTAGCAAGGGACATGAGGGCTATCACTTTAAGATACCACAAACAAATTCTGTAACTGGCCCTCCCTTGCCAAACAAAAAGGTACCATGTATAGATTTTTATGACAACCATGTCATGATACGAGAAATGGATTTTAATATTATACCACGTTGCAGACAACTTGCCAATAAGTTTTATGTTGATATGTACCTTAAGGTTGAGAGCGAGTAACTACGATACATATCACTGAATCGAAATAAATTAAGAGCAGCTAATTATATCCATCTTGAAGATGCTGTATCAAATGACGCTAACGTTAATCCTAATGATATTGGTGGAATGGTCATTTTATCCTCTTAATTTGTAAGTAGTCCACGATACTTACCAGAATATACTCAGAACACATTTGCTTATGTCCGTACATTTGGTCGTACATTCGTTACTTTCACCTGCAACCCAGCATGGCCTCAAATAGTAATTGAATTGATACCGGGACAAATAGCGATCAATAGACATGATATTGTTGCATGAGTTTTCAGGTTGAAAGTTAAGAAAATTATCTCTGTTATTACCAAAGCCAGAATATTGGGAGAAGTGCTCTGCTTTATGTATTTGATAGAGTGGCAGAAGCGTGGTTTACCACATGTCTACATATTATTGTGGTTAAAAAACCAGTTAAGAGCCAATCAAATTGATGAAAGCATCGGTGCTGAAATACCGGAAGCGAGCAGTGACAAGTAACTCTATGGTATTATTGCAAAAAATATGATTCACAATTCATGCGGACCTATTAATCTTCAGTGCCCTTGCCTGAAAGATGGGAAATGCACGAAAAAATGTCTACGCACGTTACTCAAAGAGACTGTCCACATTGAAAACGGATACCCGCTGGATCGTAAAAGAATACCAACATACGGAAGTTGAACGGCATCTGTGAAACTCCGAAATGGAAGTTACGTTCCTTTATTCCCCTATTTCATCAAAAATATTAAACGCCCACGCTTGCAGTTCAGTCCACTCTATCAAATATATAAATAGCGACATGTAGACTAGAAAATTACCAAAAAGGTTTGGCGGATGATATTTTACACAGATTAGAATAACAAATTACAAATTTAATTTACAATGAGGCTCTAACAAGTCATAACTATTAATGGAATCGATTTGTCGGATTTTGGGATGAGAAGGCCTTAAAGAACTGGACAAGTTTGAGAACAATGAATTACAATGCCGCTTCTTTAACAACAACAAATTGAGTCTGTTCTAAGTTTGAATCTAGAACAAAGATTAGTTTTTGTTTTGTTTAGGATATCGTTGTAAAAAAATTTAAAATGGCGAAGGTGGTTTGTTCTTTTTGGATGTGCCAGGAGGCACCGGCAAAACATTTATCTTGAAATTGCTTTTAGAAGAAATCCACAAAGGTAAAGGAGTTGCTGTTGCTGTAGCCTCTTCTGGAATAGCCGATACGCTGCTCAATTGTGGCCGAACTGCACATTTAGTACTGAAATTGCCATTAAACTTAGCTCATGAGGAAATGACAGTTTGTAACATTTCTAAAAACAGCGAGCGTGAACGAGTGTTGCAGCAATGTAAGCTGTTTGGTTGGGATGAGTGTACGATGTCCCACAAAACAGAAGTCGAGGCATTAATTCAGACTATGAAAGACATTAAAAGCAACCACAGTGTCATGGGAGGGATCATGGTACTATTAGCTGGTGACTTTAGACAAATTCTGCAGGTGATCACTAGGGGTACACCAGCAGACGAAATAAATGTATGTTTGAAGGGGTGTACATTATGGGTGCATGTAAAAAATGTTGACTAACTACAAACATGCATGTACAACTCAACAGTGATACACAATCAGTGAAATACGCGGCTGTTTTTCTGAAAGTTGGAGAAGATCGTATAGCATCAGGTAGTAACGGTATTACACAGAACCGAGAATTCTGTAATATTATCCATAACACAGATGATTTGAAAAGCAACGTCTATACCGACCTGAAAATTAATATGAAGAACTGAGAATGGCTGTGTGAAAGGGCGATTTTAGCACCGATGAATGCAATTGTGGTGCACTTCAACGATGAAATCATGTTCCAAGTGGACGGCGATGTTGTTGAGTAACTTTCTATTGGCAATGTCGTGGACACTGGCATCGTACCCTCTGGATTTTCTCAGGTTTTGATGGGTGCCTTACCATAACTTAATGCTGAAAGCTGATGTTCCAGTCCTGTTAATGCGAAATCTTGAAGACTGTGTAATGGCACACGGCTACAAATAACATACCCAGGACACCTATATTATAAGAGCAATAATTAAGACAGGAACAGCAAAGGGAGAAGATGTAATAATTCCTCGTATTCCAATAATTTCGACCGATTTGCCATTCCAGTTTAAAAGAGCCCAGTTTCCACTAAAAGTAGCATTCAAGATGACAATTAACAAAGCCCACGGGCAAACACTGAAATTAGCAGGTGTACATTTAGAAAAAAACTGTCCATGGGAAAAGCTGTATGACGGATAAAGGGAAATATGTGTAACTTGCTGGTGGATCGGGGGAAGGAATGCCTCACAACTCTTTTCCCAATCCCCTCATATCGCCTTCTAGTGGTGACGCTGTTAACCTGGTATGGTGAACAAACAGACTTCTACAGTGTAGAGGAAGACTTTGGTGGAAGTACTGGGAACTAATGATATGAGGTGAGATGCCCGCGAGGGGCTGGTCTTTAGGTTGACGCCCTAATACCAGTTAAGTAACTATGATGATACATCAACAACAGCCTCGGATGAGAAACGAATTTCGATGTCGACCAACGCAACGTTTAAAGGAGTACTATTTGAAAATTTGTGCCTGGAATTGATTATACTGCAGACGGGAAAAATGGCAGAGATAGCAGATGAGTTAATGAGATACCAAGTGAATGCTTGCGCAATGCAAGAAATGAGATGGAAAGAAAGCGGAGAAGTAAGAAAGAAAGCTTTTTCGATATTCTACAGTGGTTCGGAGTCCCAAGGCCAAAGGGGAATTAGGTGAATTAATTAATACATTAATTAAAATTTAATGTAGAAGGCGTTAATAAAACGAATGCACTGATAACTAAATATAAAAACACAGTAGAGAATAATATAAGAAATGATATCGTCACCCTTCCCAGACAAATCGTTTTGAATATTGATGACCATTGGAATAAAATAAAGGATGTAGTCATAAATATCGCAAAAGTTACGATCATCGAGAAAAGACCAATGACGAATGAGTGGTATGACGAAGGCTGCAGAAAAGTAAATGAGATAAAACAAGAAGCAAGAAGAAAATATACTGAGAGAGCCACTAGAGCAAACTATGACAAATACGAAGAAAAGAGGAAAGAAAATTAAGAAAATTATAAGAAAGAAGAAAAAGATGTTTACGAACCAACAAGTTGCGCAAATTGAGAAGGATTTTTCTGAATTTTAAGGCCAAATTTAACACCAAAGAGGTGAGAGCAGCTAGACTAAAAAATGGTAAAAGCAGTGGCGAAGATGGAATACCTGCGGAATCTGAATGCCAAAACTATAGAGGTATATCCCTATTCAATACTGCCTATAATTTATTTACCAACATTATATACCAAAGAATAAATGTCTATGCCGAAGAAATAATGGATGCGTACCAATGTGGTTTCAGAAGCTACAGATCACTTGTAGACCAAGGTTTTGTGGTTTATTTTTTGTCCTTCATTACTAGGAAGCATAGGGCCTCCCACAAGTCTCTCCTATTTCTTCATAATCCAGACTGTGGTGGTTTTTTTAATCGAACTGCCAGTCCATGATAGATGTAATTTTTTTTAATGGGCAGATATTGGCCTGTTGCTGCCGTGTACAGCCAATGTGGGGCCATCTATGGTTTTCTGTACAAAGCCTCTCATTTCTCCTGTTCAATGGTGAACGTGACCGTACAATATGACCAAATGTTTTGTTGGGCCATATTGATGAGTTGTGGTGCCATCTGGCGGTAGGAGGCGCTCACCAACATGTGGTGTTTTATGGGCAATTAATTAATTATTATTAATTCAATTATTAATTATTATTTATTAATTAAATTGGTTAATTAATTAATTAATTGCTTGAGAGAAGGAAGTAAATTTTTGGAGCGATGGGAGCAAAAGTGAAAAATTTGGAAGAGTGCGGGGACCATGTCCGAGGTGGGAATTGAACCCACAACCTCTGGGTTGGCAGATAAGTGCACTAACCCATAGGCTACCGAGTCGGCGCTCACGAGTATCGAGTCCACAAAATCTTCATGTTTTAGCAAAGGATGAAAAAACCAAAAACGTAGTTTACAAAAATTTGTTAAGTTGTTAAGTTGTTAAGTTATTTCAGTCTCAAATAATTACCTCTCATTTATTAACCTATTTACTTAAATTTTGATTCGTACATATTACATTTTCACGACAAAATCACTGCACAGAATTTTATATATTTATTTCTTTAGTATATGGGTATATTATTAAACGTTGGAAGAACACATATGCCACTCGAAATTATACGCAGACGAAGTCACGACCTACTAGTGTAATATAAAAAAGCAGTAATATTGTCATTGAGGATATAAATTTTCAAATAAAATATTCACTCAATAAAAATGTAAAATTTTTTTTTCTGGGTTCACGGTGTCCCTAGCCGAAGAAATTGCCTATATTTCCCTAGGGATAATCTGGCCCTATATACTTAATATATTAAAGGAAAAAAAGATATGACAAACCAGACTGAACACAAATAATTCACGGGAATGAAAGTGACTAATTCATTGAAAAAGCAAAGTTCTGAAATATTGAAACTTCTTTATATTGAAATCCCTAAACCATTATACAACTATAAGTGACTTAGTTTCATAGTAAGTCATTGACTAATATTGGTAGATTTCGGTTTTTCCATTAGCAGCAGCTATACTGGACTCTAAACTTCCACTAGCCGTGCCAGTCATAAGAATACAAAGTATAATAACAACTTTCCTGTGGTTACTACTCCCGCCAATCGGTATGTGTACTCTAACAAATAATCACCAAAACTTTTTACATATTATGGCATGGAATACACATGTATCGAGAGAGTTGAGCTCTTATATTTTATGATGAACTACTTTGGTGATATTTGTCTGTTCTGCGGAATGTGGTTAACGCCAAATAATCTTTTTTCTATACCAAACTATACTTTTTATAGAAACGATAATAGTTAATCCAATTGGGCTTATGGACAAAGAATCTACTTAACTGAGAACATAGTGTTCGTGTTTGTTGAGGACCTGTTGAATACTACTCCACGCACATAAAAGAGACGTTAAAATCTAGGTCCTTGGAGGTGAATTAAGCTGCTAGAATCGGACATGGAACCGTACTAGGGTAAACTGCTGGGGATACATATTGTCTTCTCAACGTAGATTAACTATTTTATACCCTAAAGACTCCACGTATGCATGTAGCACCCAATTCAGCTAAACGATCAACACTCGATCTGTTCATCTGAAACACACCCAACAGGGTAATTGAACCAACTGTATTCAACGACTTGTCGTCTTATCACGTCTCTATTATCGGCAAGTTAACGGCACACGCCGCACTCGGCAATTTCGTAAAGTTGATTAGAAACTCATCAAACACCTCCTTACAAATGCCTGTAAGCATAGAACGAATATCCCAGTTGAACCTCACCCTTCGTCAAGTACAATCATCATACTGGTTTAGCATTTCAAATCTGATGTCATTGATGCCATAGAACAGAAGGTTCCTAGAACGTATTAAAACAAATTTACCTCATACTGCCTGCATATATCACTGATCTCATGAAAATCAGAAACTACTGCTAACTCCAATGCATCACAACAAGGTAGCCTATCTTCAAAGCTAGACTTAACCATCCGAATAGAGAAATCAGATCCAAAGTTTCTGCTGGAACTACGAGTTGCTAAACTGGGAAAAAACTTTAAAGGGTTCTGAAAACTTGCCAAAGAATCACAAATCAAACAAAAATCACAACAATCAAAGCTTAACAACAAGGAAGCAAAAAGCTAACATCTGTCGAGACTAGATTATTTGCACTTGTATGGAAAATGGCCAAAATTTTAGCCGTTCTAAAACCTGGTGAACCTCCTTATTTACTGACGTTATTTACTGACCAGGCATTTTGACTGCGTTTTTCACCGGTTTTGCACAAACAAATACACTTTACCCTGTCGTCTTGCCCATCCTGGACGTTCAAAAAATGTATGGTTCAAATTGATTACTTGTTGTTTGTAGCGATCATTATTCACTATTTCATCAGCTTTCAAAAGTTCCTTGTCAATCACACGGAATGATATTCGACATTGGAGCCGATGGGCCAGCTTCGCCAGGCGATGACCACGTTTAAGATTTTCGAAATAAATATATTTTTCATCACCCGTCATAATCCGATGTAAAAATGACTTTCTTTCACAAATGTTTTTCCAATTTTCAGTTGCCTGCCATTTAGTTCGTAATCGGTAGCTAATTGTTTCTGGTGCCACATTTAATATTTCTGCCAATTGTTTTTGAGTTTGGGTCGCATTCCAGTTCCGATCCACAAATGATTTTGGTATACAAAACTTGACATATTATTTAAATGAAATAAAACGTGCTGCTTTTGACATAAAATGACATATAAGTCAAATCATATTATTCTACACTTACGGATAGAGAAATCTGCGGAAAAGTCGGAAAGAACTCTCCTGTACGCCTATGTACTTTTAGCTAACAACAATATCCTTCCCAATTTGGTTTTCATCTAAGCTGCAACCGGCCACTAGCTTAACAACTTCGTCAAAGAAAAACTTCGTCCGAAGCAATCGCTAGGTATGGGTACCTTAAACATCCAAGCTGCATTTGATACAGAATGGATTAATCCATGATATAATTAGCATTCCCACTCCAGTTCAACTTACTAAACTTATACAAAGTTTTCAAAGACGGCATTTGCACACACGACTTTTCAAAACTTTTTTTAAATTTTAAACAATGTTTATGGCCCTGATACTGTCTCAGGTAATTATGCGCAATTTCGGTTTTGACTATTCCGTTACGGAAATGTTGACGTGGAAGATGCGCCTAGTACAGGTAGACCTGTCTTCGAAAGTTACGATAAGAACGTGGAAACTATTGAAGCAGACCTGCATGTTAGTGGCCAAAGCATCACTCAACAACCATAAATTGGTCCACAAAATATTATATTATATAGTATAATATGTAGCATCTTCTGATGAGAACAACTAAAATGATACTTATTGTGGGTTCGAAGTTTCTTTTATGGAAAGCTAGTAAAAGCATTTTTATAGGAGAAAGCAGTTGGTTGACTTAAGCTGGTTGTAGGAATTTATTCCTTGTGTAATTAGGGGGACATTTTTGGGAAGCATTTTTTAACTGTACTGGTGCGTAGTGGAATGTGATGAGGACTTCTTGTTGAACACTATTGTTGCCTGTAATTTTGATACACATCGTAATGGTTTGCAGTGTTATTGCTTGTCACAGAGCACTTGGACTAGGGTGCTTAGTTTTGGAGAAGAAATTCAGCATGAGAACTATGGACTTGTGCTCTCTTTCACTATTTGCGCATAGAAGACTGCTAGTGCTTGTAGATTGCTCAATTTGAGCAAGACACCTCGTAGTCATTTGACCGTGCCTTAAAAGCTGACAGTTGTAACATTGAGTAAGGTTACCTGAAATTTTTATCCAGTGATCCCAGAAAACGTTATTGTGGTTTATTCAAGGGTGATTTTTCCCTAGCTGCTGAGGCGTTGTCGATTTTTTGTTGAAGTAAAATATGCCCAGCAGAATATTGTAACCAGGTTCAGATATTTGGTCAATTACCTTCACATCAGTACTTTGTAGTCCAGAGGAAATTATCCAGAGGAAATATTAATTATTAATTAATATATCGTCGTTTGATAGTTCATCTAAACCTGATAGCACTGCTTTTTGGTGTCTCTATTTGCATATGAAAAGAATTCAAACTGGGCGTTTTGGAGCTCGAACGAGAAAGCCAGTAAATTTATCACGAAATACAAACAAAAAAAAGAATAAATTGCTTAAAACTGCTTGGGAAAGTAGAAAGTTGAAGTGCAAATACTTTGCTTTACAACAAGAAGGAAACATAAATAAAAATGTCCATGTCCATGTCCAAGTGGAAGCGGTGGTTCCATTCAGCCCTCTTTGACACCGTCTCAATAAATGAAGCGCCTTCTATCGCTCGCAAGTCGAGATTCTGGTTGCGGAAATGTTTTATAGCGGATTGGCATGCAATGAAGCGCTGGGGTCATACGTAAACCTAATTTTTGCTCCAAAGTTAGACTAACAAACACGGAACGATAAGAAAAAAGGAAAAAATGAAGCAAGTCAAGAAGTATGCGGAAAATTATAATATTAAACTAAACGAAAAAATGAAAAACAAGTAGGATATGCTTTTTGATGAATATTACCAAGCTCTGGCATTAATGGTTTCATTTTGTGCGGCCTTCAGAATGTGTGCTGAGGACGTCGAAAGCAAATCCTATGGCATGAAATTATTTGCACTAATAGATTCCTCAAAATTCACTTGCTCACTTACTCTTAATTCATCTCTCTATTTGTCTCTTTCTTCCTTTCTCCGTCAACAGGTTCCGGACAAATTCAGTTGTGGCAATTTCTGCTCGAATTGCTTTCGGATTCAAATAATGCGAGCTGCATTACCTGGGAGGGTACCAACGGCGAATTCAAACTGACCGATCCTGATGAAGTCGCACGTCGCTGGGGTGAGCGCAAATCCAAACCAAACATGAATTACGACAAACTCAGCCGAGCATTGAGGTGAGTCCTTGAATTTTTTTTTTTACCATTACGATTATGTTTAAGGGTTGTGTAATGTTGTTGTTACATGAAAGTATTTTCCTTAAGCTGTAATTTCAATTGATAATTTTCAATGCTCGTGTAAATAAAAATAATGAAAATTAAAATGAACTGTGACAAATCCGATTCGCTTTGTGGTTAAACGAGATACTATTTTTGTATCTTCAAGTGTATATTATTGTTGACATTTGGGGGTTGTTCACTTCGCAATGTGCCACTAATGAGGCTCATTGCCATGCCTTTAGCCGAAAAGTATTTAATTAGCTCCAAAAATACACAGATAAAATGTGAAGGTCAAAATGCGGACATGTGCGTCAATCACTGCGATGTAATTGCGATGATTGTATGATTAGTTCTATTGATTTTCGATTTGATGGAAAAATTTACGATAAAGGAAGAAACAACGTTAAGTTCGGCCGTACCGATGTTATAATACTCTTACAATTCTCTTTGCATACAATGGCTATCTGATATTCATATATATATAAGCTTTGTCTAAATTGATTTGAAATAAATCCGTCCAAATTTAAGTGTTCCAAAAATCGTAACCACACACAAAATGTGCGTACCGGAACCAAAATCCGGAAACTTTATTGAAAGACTCTAGAAGAAAATTTGTCCGACATGCTATATTGGAGGCTATAAGGCTATACTGGAAAGCGTTTTCAAACATTCTAAGTTGGAAGAAGTTTTAAGGGAGATATTCGCTGGGATATTTATATGGTCAACAACAAAAAATAAGAAAATTACTTTGAATCTATTGATCCGCGAAAAAATATTTGTTACTCAAAAAGTGCAATGTAACGACGATAAGAGGGATATGTATATCACAGTGCGACAAACGCCATGACAAACTTACATAGAATTCGTACAGTGAATATGCTTGGTCAATTTATTAATCGTTTGTCTCATTCCTTTCCTATCACAAAACTAGTGGGTGTGTCTGCCAAATGTATGCAGCGACGGCAACAGTAATATGTCTCTCAAATTTCCCGAAAATATTTACACAAATGTGATAATAAATTGTTTTGTTTCTCAAATCAAATGAAATAAGAGTTTATGTACGTATCCTTTCTACATTATCGGCTTCTGCACATTTCGTTGCCGGCATCATCATCATCATAGTCATCGCCACAGTTGTCCTTCTGCTGCCAAATGAAATGTAATCAAAAATCCAATAAAACGTGGTGTGTTTGCTTTGTAAAGCAATTTCGCACTCAAATGGAAAAAAGGAGAAACTTGCACAATTAAATCTAATTGCAATTTTGTTTAGCAGCAGAGACAAGAACGTCAGCAGAAGCCGTCAGCTTGCCTATACAGGTGGTGGTAGTGGTGCTGTTGGTGAAGATGTACGATTAAGGTGGAGTAAAGCGATGTCAGCGGGCATCCAAACTCATATGTTGTGCTAACAAGGTCAAATGTTCAATTTGAAAAATATTTAATACATTTAAGTGAAATGAAAAAGCTTTTTTTATTAAAGTTTAAATACTCGTATGCACCCCCGAAATAAATTAAGCCTGTGGTACTGTGTTTGAGGTCACAACTCTGTTGCATTGTTGGTTTAACTTATTGACTTTAAGGCTGTCCACTATACATTCTACTCTTCAGGATTTATACTGGGGCTACACTATTCCGTAAGCGGTCATCGTCATGTTGTCGAGCTAGGAATAATGTATATGTGCATTTCCACTATCCCGAACACGACATTCGTACACCTTTAAAGTTAAAACAAAACAAAAAACAATATAACTTAAAACAAAATTTGTTTTATTTTTACTTCTCGTTAGCACTATCTTTAGTGCAAAAGGGAGGTTTTGTTTATTTGTGGTTTCCAAAATATAAGCAATAAACATTGGAATAACAACAAAAACAGAACGATTTTTCAACTTCTTGTAGAACAAATGAATAAATCTGCGGAATCAATTCAATTCAATTGGCTTCAATTATTAATATATTCTTAGAGCTAACAATAAATGTATTTTATACAGAGTTTAGCTATACAATGTGGCTTTCTACTGAATTATATATATCCTTTTATTACAATTTAAGAAGATCATAAATTAAAAATCTTAGTGTAGTGATAAACTTAGACTAACTACACTAGATTAAAATAGACCGAATCCTAATTGCATGAACCACATATAATAAGATTTATTTGTGTAAGAGCTATGTTGTCGTGAATATTCTTAGCGTTTGCTAATTCGTGCAGACGAGCTGTAGAGAAATAAAAGGTAACCTCAGGTGTTCTTCTAAGCAGTCCTTTGGGGCCTATGCTTTTCAACATCTTTATTAATGATCTACCTACCGTCATCAAATACTCTCAGATTTTAATGTATGCAAAAAAAGTATGTTTCAGCCTTATGGCCCTGCCCCTATAACGGGATTTTCCTTCAGAGTGACATAGACTCTTTATCTCGTTGGTGTTCCCATAACTATTTAATACTCAACATCATTAAATGCAAAGTTATGTCCGTTTTTCGCGGATCCCTTATTTTAAATTCGTATTATACTAACTCAAATAGTTTAGAACGTGTTTCTCAGATTAACGACCTTGGTATTTTGATGGCTAGAAGTTGCATTCCGGCACCAACATTTCCACTTCGGTCTCTAAAGCTAGAAGCGTCCTTGGCTATATTAAGCGCTGGTCTAAGGTATTTGACAATCCGTATACTACAAAAGTTCTATACACTTCACTGGTAAGACCTATTCTGAAGTATGTGTCTTGTGTCTGGGATCCTCAATATCAGATGCATATCGATCGTATTGAGTCGGTGGAAAAGCAATTTATACTTCGGTGTCGTCTAAAATTGATTAACCCTCCTACCTTGTATAGTCGTAGAACGGTCATTGCTGTAACATTTTTGTATAACCTCATCTAGGGTATTATTAACTCACCTTTCTTACTTAGTATGAATAACTTTAGTATACCAGGACGTCCAACTAGACACTATTTTCCTATTAGTCTTGCCTTATGTAGAACTTCTTATTTACAACATGATCCATTCTATGTCTTATACAAATCTTTTAATACCCACTTTGCATATTCTTCTCCTCCCACCTCTTCTTATCTTATAAAGACTAAATTGTTGGCATCGCTGAATTAATGCATAACTTACTTTATAAACTTGTAACCTATATATTTTCTCCTTGTTTGAATCGTCTATACATTTTAGCTTTAGTTTAATCTTGCATGCTTATTTGTTAGAGGCTCATGATGTTTTTCATCTGTAGCCAAATATTTAGTACGTAGACAAAAAAAAAATACAAATTATTCCGAACTGTCATATGGTTGATGTTTAGGGCCTCCGCTATCTCCTGACAGCTTCTGTGCCGGTTTTATTCCATCAGTTGCGAACTTTCATGAACTTTTTCAGTGACAGGCCGACAAGTACGAGTTGCGGAACCGAACCTAGCAAACCACTCCTGGGTCTGGCGTTCGCTTACAGCATTCTCAAAGTAAACTGCACAAATCTTTCGGCAGGGTTTTGCATCGTTTTCCCCTGTTTTATAGTAAAAAAAGCATAGCCTATCGTATTTCTTCAGATATTTCACTCATATTCAAATCAGTATAACATTTAACACGAGCAACGAATTACACAATGAACACATGTTCGTTTGACACAATCAGATCAGTGTTGCCAGATTTATGGACACCAACACCATCTAGTGGCAAAAACCTTGGAGACTTTTCATATGACCAATTACATATCTTCGTATAAAATTATCCTCAAATAGTGACTATTATTTTCATTTATTTCGTTTGATTAGCATCGTTTTGTCTTGTTTTCTTGTGGCAAATGTCAAAGACAATGACGGGTTTTACACATACCAGGTCTACCGCAGAGCGATAATGTCGTTCCCTGTATGTGTAAAACCCGTATATGAGACTATATCGTATAGACTACACAATGCACTCACGAAAATATAGCTCATGTTCTTCTTTTAAAGCTCGTGATACCCAAGAACAAATTGTGTGCGTTCTTTCTATGTGCAAACTTGTAGCTCACCATTTCTAAGCTTAGCTATTATTATTATTATTTTTTATTGTAGCTTAGAATTAATCCTAAATTACAACAATTTTATAGCTAGAGCAACGAAGGCCTTCAGGCTCTAAGGTTATCTTTTCCATTATAACTTATGATTTTAAAAGCCTGTGCGAATGAAAAACTTAGATATGATAACGATATGATAACACATACAAATGAAAAACATAAATGAAATACGCTCTCTCCATGAGCACAAATATGATTCAAGAGAAGAGCGAAGACGCATAAACTCTCAACCTCTATTCTTCAGACGCACAAGCCAATGCTTGTCCTCTATAGGTCTCTCAAGCATCCTAATCGTGAATTTTAAATTTTACTTTTTCTTGGACGTTTTTTTTTGGACTTACACCTCGCTAAAGAAGTTTCACTTCAAAAAATAAAAAAAAATTTAGTTCAAATCGATAAAATTAATCAATAGTATAAAACGTTAGATTTGAAGTTATCAGATGACGAAGAAATAGACACCAGGTTATAATGCAGGTAATAAGCTTGACATACGACAAGAAATAGAACATGCTGCAGATACATAGTTATACAGAGACCAACAAAATTTGGGAAATAACATCTTGTAGCCCGAGAAGGTGCATTTAAATTGATGCTACCAAGCAGAAAAGGACAAAAGATACTCCCAACTAATTTCATGCAAAAACATTACACCGAGAGTCGTTCTACGACTGGACAATGTTGGTAGTTGGATAAGTTTTAGACGACATCGATAGGATGAAAGGTGGATGTTAGTATCCCAATGTAAGTTACACAGTGCAAACTATGAGAACTGCTTTTGAACTGATCCTAGACAATCTCTGTACTTCCCTAACTGTGGGTCCCAAACACAGAATCCTAAAATAGGTCTAACTAAGAACGTGAACAGTAATTGAGTAGTGTATGGGTCATTAAACTCTTTGGACCACACTTCAATTATTCCTGATACGCCTCTGGCCTCATTGTTGGAAGAGAAAATGTGTGAATCAAAGTGCAACTTACTTTTCATATATACTACGAGATCGTTAAATTTAGAGAAAATAATAAATGTATATAATTAAACTTTTACGGTAGAAGTAGAAGGTAGTTAATGGAACATCATTGAGATAAGGAGCCAAGATCATCTTGAAGAACCATTAATTGGATGGGTGAAGAGATGGACATGCACAGTTTCACATCGTCAGCATACATAAGAACGTTAGAATGTTTTATTGCAGCCTGCAGATTGATCGAGGAGTCAATGAGAGGAAAATAAATTACCACTAGAAAAGGAGTAGTACAGCTTGTATATGTGTTAATTTGTATATATAAAAGCAATAAAAGAACACGACGAAGGCGAGCGACTAAATCAATTTTCACTTGCCGTTATATCTTCATTCAACAAAAATACTAGGCAGCGCCGGCGCCCTTTGATAGTACTCTCATACAATTTCATACAAAAGACTTGGATGGAATTTCGTGTCCCCAATGTCCCCAATGAGGACATCCATATCTACTACTTTCCATGGTATTCTGTCAAACAAACAGTCCAACATCCATTTTTATACAAATAGAAAAACTTTTTTTCGGAATTGACATGAAAAGAAAAATTTTACTTTTTATAAACAACGTAAAAATCGAACTGTTGAAAACTCATTTGATGACAAAATTTACGATTGGCAAGCATAGCAGGGCATACCTCTAAATGTTAAAAAGCGTTTGGCGATGTGGGTGATGTGGACGTCACTGATTGTCTACAGCCATCGACTTCCGTTTGAAATAAATTAGCGACTGAATGAACGAAATGGGACGCAATTGCATGCAATAGCGAGAGCAAAACAATATGCAAGAAAAAAGCTATAAACAAAAAAGTAGGAAAAAGAGAACGGAGAATCGTCAACAATTTGTTGCAGTAAATTTTTTGCGATTATTGTACATGCAGACAATGCGACTGTTTTATCGTATGTGCTGTGAATTAATAACGTTGATCTGCCTAATTTTAAAATCACCAAAAGTGAATTAAATTGTTTTCAATAATTTTTTCCATTGAATTTTTCCATTAAATTTTAACCGAGAGTTGCGTGGGATCCAAGCAATTCAAACAATATAAGCTAATCAACCATTAGTCAATTAGAGACAGACATTGTAGGCTAAATTACCAGCAAAGGGCGCGTAGTATGTTGAAATATATGTGTGAAATATAAGCTCAATCATAAAGGACACTGAAGAAGAGAAACAACTTAAAGAGTGTGTATAACGAAAAAAGGCTTAATGTAAGCCATTTAGTGGCGAATTCAAGTGTGCGTACGGAGAAAGAGAAGTTAACATGACAGACGCAGAGGCAGTTTCGAATGAACAAGCCAAATGAAGCATTAAAGCACTTGTCCTTGTAATCGTAGTCAACGCCGTCCTCATCAAACAAGAATAACATCCAAGAAGTTTAGCTTTAGTGTCACACTTTTGGACCCTCGAATTTCCTTTTAAACACAAAGCAAACACACACTGCATTACACACACAAATAGGCTTAGACATGATGAAAAGTGAGAGATGCGCAAACAAACACGAACTTTAGATTGGGTAAACGAAATGTATAGCAAGCGTGCGAAGGACAAGAAAGTGCAGCATTAGAAGGATAATAAAGAAAGCAGAAAATAGAATATTAGTGATATTCTACACACACACAACGCTCGCACACACATACTCACACTCAAACACTTCTGCTGTCAGTCACAGACATCAAAGTCAGGTTGACAATCGTTGCCTACGCGTCAGTGTGTGTGTGTCAGTCCTGCCTTAACGATCTGCTACATTTACATCTTGATTGTCCAAGGGCTAAAGCAAAATGCTCGGCAAAAGAGCAAACAGCAAGAAAATCTTTAACTCAGGCTATACCGACACAGTAATACTCTTCAAAAACCTGTATGTATAGCGTTTCGATAATTAGGAAAACTACCTCTCCTACTTAACGGATCCTAGCGGTTTAAGGAAATATTAAGCGCATAGTCCTATAAATAAAAGTTTTTGTAAGATATCACCTGCCTATGATCTTAGCTTTATACACACGCTTCCTGACGTGATCAAGAATATATAACATATAGTTTATGGGTGTCTTGGATCTGTCCTTTCTCTCTGTACAAACTACATGCCAAAGATATAATACTATTCACAGAATATGAAGAGTTTGTAAAGCGATACCAAAAATGCTTAACAGCGACGATTTTTTATGTGAAAATTTCTTTTTTGCACTTGAGTTGTCACCTCAATTCAAAGTTCGCACTGGTTAAATTGACTAAAAGGATTTGTTCTTTACATTTAACGCTGATGTTCTTATTTGCTCAGTTGTTTACTGTCTCATTGTGACAGTTGAATGAAGAAATAATTCGCATTTCTTTTTTATTTTTTTATTTTTTATTATTATTTATTTATTTATATATATATTTTTGTTGTTGTTGCAAAAAGAAGGGTTTTAGTTGTTTTGATTCCTGCGTTGGTACTTTGTGTGTGTGCTTAGCAAATTGGACATTTTTTGTAATATTTATTTAGTATATCACCTACAATCCATAACAACATGTAACTTAAATCATTGTCTTCTTCTGAGAGTAGACATATGTTTTGAATTTTTTAGTTTTTTTTTTTTTTTGGAAAAAATTGAAAATAAATAGATGAAGAAACAGATGATTATCATACAGATTGAGAGGTATTATGTAGGCAGAACAATAGAAATATAGAAAGATAAATGGAAAATAAACGATGGAAACGATAAAAAAGGTTATACAATAATCTCAATCGAAACAATCTTTGGCTAACTAAATAAAATATACTCGCTATTCACCTATTCCCTTTTTTCACCGAAGAAGGATGAAAAGGTTAACTCAACTTTTGGTGAAATATGAATTCGGTACAAGGGTGGTTTATTCGAAATACAGAAATACCACTTTGATCATTGCGAAGATATGATATTGTATTATTGGATCCAAAATTCTTATACATATGGCATCTATATTAAATTTATTGTACCTTCTCTGGCTACAAGAAGTTATTTCCCAAATTTTGTTGGTCTCTGTGAAACTACGTATCTGCAACCTGATCCATTTCGTGTCGTGTGTCAAACTTACAACCTGTATCATAACCTGATGTATATTTTTTCATCATCTGTTAACTTAAAATCTATCCTTTTATCCTATATCAACTCATAATAACAATCTCTTCTATCACTCTCTTAGTAACTGCATTTGCACTTCTAATTTAAAGCTTTGTAGTATTAGGTTAACTATACGCTATAGCTATATTTTTAAGTTGCCTTGTTCTTATTGTAAATAAGTTAAGTCTTAGCCGTAATAAAATTTGTTGCATGTTTAGGTGTAAAATGCTGATGATATGATGTCTGTAGCCATGCAGAAAAGAAATGGTTAAAATTCGCAAATATCAAAATGCTTTCGATATTTCTACCGGCGCAACGACTTCGGGCTTGCGCACGAAGATATGCGAAGTCATTCTTACATATAGTTGTGTAGTCCAATTTGCTTTTGCGGTTTGTGTGCGGATTTCACATGGTCGGATGAAGCAAATGAATATTTAATTGAAAATCGCTGCTTGCAAATTTCCATTTTTCTATGGCCATCAACGTCTTCGCGGGACGACAAATTGATTATTTTTTGTATTTTCATGCTGTTGCATTATTATATATATTTTATTATATAATTTTTGTGTGCATGCATATATATTTTATTCTAATTATTGTATTTTGTATTGCCTTCATTATATTGTTACTCCTTCATTATTAAAATATTATTAATTTTTGCACAAAATCAGAAAAAATGGTGCATTTGAGAATTTAATTAAAGAGATGTATAGTGTGTATCAAAACTATATGACACCACAAACATTTGAATTTCCTCCCTCGCCAAACCCTACTACATAGATTTGGCCTGAAAAGAGATTAGAGAAAATTTTATATACAGGATGAAAGAGCAAAAGGTAATGCTTGAAAATGTGTTCCGTTGATATCATGGACTGGCCAGCGTGCTTGGAAAACTGAAACTGAAAACAAAACTGTCTAGACGAGTTTATGCTAACCATACCATATATGAGTCAGTTACAGATCTGAAGTTGGAATTTTAAGAGAGTGGAACAACTTGGAGGCAAATATCATAAATAATTTTTTTTAACTTGATGAAGAAGATGTTGTTTGAAGTTGGAAAGGTCAAAGGGGGTCCCATTTCATAGTAATTCAACAATTTAAGATGTTCTAGTTATATTACTATGTATAAAAATCGTAAATAAAATAAAATGTCATATAGTTTTGATACGACTGCAACTGAGCAGAAATGAGTGAGCATTTCTGCGAAAGTTAACGGTAGTCCTTAACGCAAAGATATGGGCTAAAAACAAGACTTTGCTTTAAGCACTAAATTTTGTTCTTTCATCCTGTAAATAAGTTTTGCTCTAATTGTAGCCACTTAGATTTGGCGAGGGAGGAAATGAAAATGTTTGTGGTGTCATATAGTTTTGATACGAACCTTAGTTGCAGCTACATCAGGCCACTTAGTTGTGTATCTTGAACAAAACTCTCTTTTATTGTACAGGAAACTTATGAGCCATAAAGAATTACATAATTAGCGCGACATCATTAAAAACACATGGATAACATTATACAAAACTCCAATCATCGCAACACAAAAGCTGTCCACGATTCTTTTAAATTTGCTGCTTTCTGTGAAACGCCCAGAAGCAAAACGAAAAGTAACCGAACTGATGAAAGTAAATTGCGTACAAACGTCAAAAGGTCAACACACAAAAGAACAAAGGCCTGGAGTACTTTTGGGGTAGAAATTTCTAATATGAATCAGCAACGACGCAAATAGTAAATAGTAGAAAGACAACATACGACAGGATGGGGGGAGAGCATAAACACTAAAATTCGCTTAATGTCGGCAAATTAACTTAAAACGCATAAAGCGAGAATTATTTTGTAATTATTTATTTGCGGTCCTCGCAGCGACGCTTTTGTTTGGCTTTCTCATACTCAGCGATGAGGCTGAGGTGGTAAATATGATGGCCAATCCATTTTACGACCCTCGTTTACTCATTGTACGATGTCTGTTAATAACGGAAAGTAGCTCATCTATTTATATTTGTAATAAACGAATAATCAAATGTGATTATTTTATATGTATATTTTGTGTGTCTTTGCAGATATTACTACGATAAGAACATCATGACTAAAGTGCATGGAAAACGGTATGCTTATAAATTCGATTTCCAAGGCCTCGCGGCAGCAACGCAGCCCGCCGCAAGTGATCCCACCTATAAGTATCAGAGTGATCTATTTATGACGCCATATCATCATAGTGCTAAGTTGAGCTCCTTTATGAGTCCGCATCATGGTATGACATCGTCATCTGGTGAGTATCTGCGGCCAATCGACATTATTTTATTTTCCAAAAAAAAATTAATAAAGATTTCCTTTATTCCTCAACAGCTTCCATCTTCCCATCGGCCGCCTCATGGGGAAACTGGGGAAACCCGGCAACGAACTTATATCAGCCACATTCGATGAGCCACGTGACACCCTCACATGTTGCACCACACTTGAGCTCGTATCCACACTATGCATGACCATCATCATCTGGTGGTGCTTTCTAATATGAGAGCAATGCCATCGCTGGCACTAGCGGTGGTGTAACATCATCGTCAGCAGCAGCAGCAGTCGCTGCAGCAGCTGTGGCAGCAACAACTGCTACCGGTGGGGCAGGCATAGGAGGCTCAAACAATGGTGGTGGCAGCTCCGCAGGAGTATTGAGCAATAGCGTATGTGGATTCGTTGGTGATGGCGGTGGTGGTTCAAATCACAACACAAGCACTCATTCTACCAACAATGCTGTGGCAAATGGAGCAAATAGTGTTGGTGGAACCAATAATCATGGTGGCAGCGATGGAAGTGGTGGTGATAACAACTTAAACATTGCCACAGCCACATTGACAGCCACACCAAGTCATCACGCCAGTGCTGGTTTTGGTACCATCAGCGGTCTGAGCGTTGGCATGGGCATGGGTGTGGGTGTTGGCGTCAGCGTCGGAGGCAGCAATTCGCTAAACTCACTCGTCGTCGGCAATCGCCTGATGAACACAAGTCTACCGACGCTGTTGAAATGATGCCATTTTGAGAAGTTAGGCATAGCAATGCGTGCACCACCACAGTTGCCACCAGTCGCGCCGACCAGCCCTTTCGCCACCTCATCAGCTCCGTACTTGCCACAGCACACTACAACCCCGAGAGCGGCGTCGTCGGCGTCGACGTTAATACCCTCACCGAGCTTACCACCGCCAACACGCACCTCAACAACGAAAATGTTTGCATCGATGATTTCGACTTTGCCTCACGCGGCCGCCGCTGCCGCCGCCGTTGCGGCTGTAAATTATGGCAGCAGTGGCATGCAACAACAACAACAACTCCAACAGCAACACCATCAGCAACTTCAGCAGGTACAGCACCTCCAACAACAACAGCAGCAGCAGTCTCATCAGCATAACTCGTTGTATGGCAGCCACAGGCTGCAACCACCCACACCACCGCCCCACAACAACTACCCGACGACTACGTACGAGTATCTTGACATGAAGACCGAGCAACCATTTTTAATGTAATCAAAACCAGAAATCCGAATTCATATGGATGGACAAAAAAAACGTTTACAAATTGAGGTGGTGTTGAAGACTATAAATATTAGGCGTGTGTTCCAATAGAGCAGAGCAACCCCCGAAAGAAACCTTATTCAACCTCCAAAAGGTAGGCGAATTCAATACAATTAAGTATCTCTTACGCTGTATCTGAGTGCGTGCGTATAACTTTGTGTACCAGCGAAAATCAGCCATTTTCGAATGTGCAACAATTTTGTGTAGTTAATGTGAAACTCGTACTTCTAGTCTAAGCATCTAACATGCGCTCTGGATTTTTCGCTCTTTTTCACTCTCGGTGTGTTTTTACTTTAGTATACCACATACTCGTGAATAAATTGAATTTTACAACTACACAATTAAACACGAATTTTAATATTGTTAAATGAAATAAAAAGAAGAAGCGAGTGCATATAAAAATAAGTCTCTTAATGTTGTGTATAGCCTTTGTAAATGTTTAAAATCTATCTAAATCTATCGGAATGCAAAACACATTAGTATAGATAAATGTCTTATTGTATAACTGTAAATATGAAGCTAAAGCGAATATAAATATGATAATATGATTCTTCTTAACATTAACTTTGTAGTATTTATTTATCTCATAACTACCCGTATTTGTCATTTTATCTGAGGGTATAGTAGGCAAGTTGACGTAGAAATTATTTGAAAAAACTGCAACAGATGGTTTGTAAATGTCATACATGTATTTTGCTGTAGTCAAGTTCATTTCAATGGTCCTTTTATTATTACTCTATTGAGTTATGTTTATTAAATCGTATGACTCTCGCATAAGCAGGTAGTGTACAATAAAAAAATCGGAAATAAATGAGTGGAGAGAACACATTGAAATAAATGAATGAAATTCAAGTTTAAATCAATTTCAATTACAACTACTGTAAAAAAATACAGTAAACTTTCTTAGCGGTTGCCGCTCACCATTAGTCTTTTTTTGAGGAGTCACAAGGTTGCTAATTTATTTATTATTACTTATTGATTCTTCACCAATATTTTAATAAACACCAATATTTTATAACAGTTTTATAACCTTTTATTCAATACTTATGTCCACTTAGACTACTAGTAAGATATTTAAATGACGGGAGTAGTTGTTTTTAGCTCTATGCTCTAGCTCTAGCTCTCTATGAGCAGTACAGAAGAAAGTAGTTTTAATAAGTAATTATTTTACAGTTAGTTTACCAGATCCACTGGACTTATCCTTTTTTGACGTCGCCTGCACTGTAATTCCTTTAGCCGAAGTAAGCTGACACTGACGTTCCTGTGTTGAGTTAACTTTGTTTGGTAAATCCGACTTCTAGTTATTTCCTCTGCTACTGTAGGAATGTTGAGGTCGCGGTGTAGTCGGCGTTTGTGGTGTACCATCCTGCTTTGGTGATTAGTCGTATGATTCGTGACTGCTGTCTTTGGATTATACCCACATTTGATTTTTTGTGTGTTCCCCAAATTTGCGCACCGTAATATGGTGTCATCTGCAAATGTAGCTATCATTGAAGATTAAAATCTTCATCAATCTTAGGTTTGGTGTTGGTATATCTGCCGTAAAGATTGTATACAACAGAGGACCTAGTATGATACTTTGCGGAACTCCTGTTCTAATATTTCTTAGTGTTGAATATTCGTCCTAGAACTTTACGAAGAATTACGTACCTATTAGTAATGTAATACTTAAATATATACTTTCGGTTTTGGAATCTCAATGACTTCGTTTCCAAGTTTCCAGACTTTGGGGCAGTAGTTTAATCTGTAGGGCATTACATATGTTACGTATATAAATCACCGCAATTGGTGGAAGCTCCATTAGGAGTTTTCTGTTAATTTTGTCATAGCCTGGTGATTTTTTAGGCTTTATATCATGTTGAATAATGACTAGAATTTCGGAGGCTGTAGTTTTTTTGAGTCGTAATGTTTGAGGTTCGTTAGCCTGGTTAGAGTGTGGGACGTCTAAGTTCCCTTGCTAAAACTGCTACTTTAGCTAGATTAGTTGTATTAGTTATCCATTGTCCTTTTTAATTGGTGCCTGTTGCATAGTTTTGTTAGTCAGTCTTTTTCTAGCTTTCCAAAGGGAGTACTCTGTGTAGTTTGTCGGTGTTATGCTTTGGAGGTAACTTGTGACTTCTTTGTTTTTAAGAGATTTCCTAATGGCTTTTGTTGAAGTGTTGTATTTCTTTTTGACCTCGGGGAACCTAGTGTTCATTCAGTACTTTTTTATTTTACGCTTTTCACATATTAAATTTCTCAGAATAGGTGGTGTGTAGTGAGGTTTTGATTAATGTGAGTTATCCGGGTTTGCTTGTGTCGTTACTTTTTCAATAGTGTCGTTGAGAAATACTATACCAAATTCTATATCCTCTGGTGATTTTAAGCGAATGTCTATGGATAGTTATAAATTGAAATGATCTCATAGGTATCCCAGTCAGTTCGGTTATTGTGTAAGAAATTTTTTTTGTCGAATCTACGGGAAGCTTTCTGAGTTCTAAGACTATAGCTGTGTGATCTGACGAGAGATCCAGACTTCGTGTAATTGCGGATTTACTTAAATCTATAAATATCTAAGTCTAAAAGATGTGGTTTTTATATATGTCTGTAGGCCAGTATGTTGGCTCACTTGTACTTATATGGTTTATCTTTCCAGAGTGTAGTGCGTCCAGAAGGGTTTTGCCTCTGGTGTTTGAAGTTCGGGATCCCCATTCTGTGTGTCTCGGTTTCGTTTTAAATAAAACGAAAAAAAAAAAAATTAATCCGAAGCGTTTTTTCAATTCACTTCTTAAATTATTATTATTATTATTCTTATAATTATTATTCTTATTCTTATTCTTATTCTTATTCTTATTCTTATTCTTATTCTATTCTTATTCTTATTCTTATTCTTATTCATTCTTATTCTCATTCTTATTCTTATTCTTATTCTTATTCTTATTCTTATTCTTATTCTTATTCTTATTCTTATTCTTATTCTTATTCTGATTCTTATTCTTATTCTTATTCTTATTCTCATTCTTATTCTTATTCTTATTCTTATTCTTATTCATTCTTGATTCTTATTCTTATTCTTATTCTTATTCTTATTCTTATTCTTATTCTTATTCTCATTCTACTTATTCTTATTCTTATTCCTTATCATTCTTATTCTTATTCTTATTCTTATTCTTATTCATTCTATTTCATTCTATTCCATTCATTCATTCTATTCTATTCTATTCTATTCATTCTATTCTATTCCTTCGATTCTATTCTTCATTCATTCTATTTATTCTATTCATTCTATTCTATTCCATTCATTCCATTCCATTCTATTCCATTCCATTCCATTCATTCCATTCATTCCATTCCATTCATTCTATTCTATTCTATTCTATTCTATTCTATTCTATTCTATTCTATTCTATTCCATTCCATTCTATTCTATTCTATTCTATTCTATTCTATTCTATTCTATTCTATTCTATTCTATTCTATTCTATTCTATTCTATTCTATTCTATTCTATTCTATTCTATTCTATTCTATTCTATTCTATTCTATTCTATTCTATTCTATTCTATTCTATTCTATTCTATTCTATTCTATTCTATTCTATTCTATTCTATTCTATTCTATTCTATTCTATTCTATTCTATTCTATTCTATTCTATTCTATTCTATTCTATTCTATTCTATTCTATTCTATTCTATTCTATTCTATTCTATTCTATTCTATTCTATTCTATTCTATTCTATTCTATTCTATTCTATTCTATTCTATTCTATTCTATTCTATTCTATTCTATTCTATTCTATTCTATTCTATTCTATTCTATTCTATTCTATTCTATTCTATTCTATTCTATTCTATTCTATTCTATTCTATTCTATTCTATTCTATTCTATTCTATTCTATTCTATTCTATTCTATTCTATTCTATTCTATTCTATTCTATTCTATTCTATTCTATTCTATTCTATTCTATTCTATTCTATTCTATTCTATTCTATTCTATTCTATTCTATTCTATTCTATTCTATTCTATTCTATTCTATTCTATTCTATTCTATTCTATTCTATTCTATTCTATTCTATTCTATTCTATTCTATTCTATTCTATTCTATTCTATTCTATTCTATTCTATTCTATTCTATTCTATTCTATTCCATTCTATTCTATTCTATTCTATTCTATTCTATTCTATTCTATTCTATTCTATTCTATTCTATTCTATTCTATTCTATTCCATTCTATTCTATTCTATTCGATTCTATTCTATTCTATTCTATTCTATTCTATTCGATTCTATTCTGATTCTATTTGATTCCATTCTATTCTATTCTATTCTATTCCATTCCATTCTATTCTATTCGATTCCATTCTATTCTATTCCATTCTATTTGATTCTATTCTGATTCTATTCGATTCTATTCTATTCTATTCTATTCTATTCTATTCTATTTGATTCTATTCTATTCGATTCTATTCTATTCGATTCTATTCTATTCTATTCTGATTCTATTCTATTCTATTCTATTCTATTCTATTCTATTCTATTCTATTCTATTCTATTCTATTCTATTCTATTCTATTCTATTCTATTCTATTCTATTCTATTCTATTCTATTCTATTCTATTCTATTCTATTCTATTCTATTCTATTCTATTCTATTCTATTCTATTCTATTCTATTCTATTCTATTCTATTCTATTCTATTCTATTCTATTCTATTCTATTCTATTCTATTCTATTCTATTCTATTCTATTCTATTCTATTCTATTCTATTCTATTCTATTCTATTCTATTCTATTCTATTCTATTCTATTCTATTCTATTCTATTCTATTCTATTCTATTCTATTCTATTCTATTCTATTCTATTCTATTCTATTCTATTCTATTCTATTCTATTCTATTCTATTCTATTCTATTCTATTCTATTCTATTCTATTCTATTCTATTCTATTCTATTCTATTCTATTCTATTCTGATTCTATTCTATTCTATTCTATTCTATTCTATTCTATTTATTCTATTCTATTCTATTCTATTCTATTCTATTCTATTCTATTCTATTCTATTCTATTCTATTCTATTCTATTCTATTCTATCTATTCTATTCTATTCTATTCTATTCTATTCTATTCTATTATTATATATATATATTATATTATTATATATTATTATTATTTATGTATTATTATAAATTATTATTTTTATTATTATTATTACTATTATTAATATTATTGCTATTATATTATTAATGATTTTTGTTGTTTCGAAAAAAAAACCTGGAATCGAACTTGAACTACGAGCTTGAACTTTTAACAGGAATATAAATTAAACCATAATAATAACTATAAAGGACAGATCATTACTTTTGATCACTGCTACTTTTTAGTTTAATTTTAAATCCCGAATAGCATTCATTGATTGCATTATTTCCCAATTGTTTAATTCACTCATTTGGAGATGTGTCCGACTGTGATAGTTGAATGTACCGTTAAAACTCTTATACATTTGTAAAAGTATTTTAAATGGTAAACAAGTGTAATCAACAGCAGAAAATCTTTAAAATTTATTTTGTTGAACATAAGTTAATTGGCGTTTAACTATAAGAAAATGAATATGTAATCAAATACAACAAGAAAAATTACAGTTGAACAGTATATTTGCTTATAAATATATAAAATAAATGCAAAACACTAGATACTAACCTTATTTACCATGGTGAAGGCTTATCAAATAAACATCTTAATGTGTAAATTAACATTATTTATAGTATACATACCTATATATTATATAATATAATATATATATATATATATATATATATATGATATATATATATATATATATATATATACATGTATATATGATTATAAATGTGCCCATTCAGCAGTCTCCGAACAAGAATTGTAAACCAAACGAGTACTTAGTGAAGTTAAATTAATAAAACTTATTCAAGTTACAATAAACAAAATTTCCAATCCCAAACCCGGCAAGGCTTTCTACTTATTTCTTGAATTTCATTTTAAAGAATAAACACTGTACTGAAATTAGTGGGTAAAGATGGTTGTGAGTAATGTATGAAGCAATTGGCTTATAGGTTGCAATTGATTGAAAAGTCTAAATTTATTTCGTGTTTTCATGTAGAAAAAAGACATTTTGGAAGGAACTCGCATATCCAATCCAAAAGCCATCTTTCTACTGGTATAATTTGAAATGGGACGGAACTAATGGACAAGCGGTTGAAGCCTCTGACTCATGATGTTCAAAGTGTGGTTATTTTGAAACTGGACAGAGTTCATCGACAAGCGGAGCATTGCCTCTGAGTTATGATATTTGAAGAATCGCTAGATTGATGCTGTGGACAAGTTTAGGATCGCCTCTGAACCGTGACACTTCACTAGTTCGGTCCTGGTGCTCAGCTACTAACGCTGACTTCAGGATCGGTAGAGTTAGAACGTGCAAGGTGCTGTTGTGGTGGATGATTGAATTAACTTAGATGTCGCAGACATCGAATTGTGATTATGTGTTGTTGTGTCAACGAATTGATATGCCATTGTCTTGCAGCAGTAATCGTTTTATGCGTACCGGTTGCTGAAGCAAGAGCAAACTAAGACGTGGTTAAAGGAAAAATTGGAAAATGTATGATAGTTGGGTCATTAAGAGCGACGACGTCTAACGATGGCCGTGTTAAAGCGGAGCCATATGTAGTGTTCTACTCAATTGCAACTAACTCTTTTAAACACTAGACGTCGGGATGAGTTAATATTAATTGATATTCCTTTATTATTTTTAATTAATACAATCTTTGGTAGATTTACACGTTTTTATTTCAGTCGTGTCAGTTCTCCATTTTCGACCGCGTGTGTCTAGAGATGGTAAACTCTAACTCGATCATTGAACTGTCATTCGATAAATCATATTTGGTGATTGACATTTTTATCGGAACACACTCTGTTTATTTCTTTTATCTAGCCATCAGCTATCGTGACGGCTTCCTCGATGGTGTCATGACCGCCACGGATGTAGCAAGGGTTGTGTTGTGTAAATAGTTTGATCCTGATCATTGGTGGTCGGCTGATGGGACTAGAATTTGGCAGTGATAATCATAACAGTACTGGTTTTTGGCGGTGGTCAGCTTGGCAGTATTGGGGTAAGAGAGAAGTTACTCTCTATGGTAGATATGACAAGTCTGCGCGTGGGATACTTCGATGGAAGTAAGTGAACCGGGTTGGTGCACAAATTTTTCGAAGTTGTTTATTGTATTATTATTGTTTAATTATTTTCTAACATATATATCAATTTCTGTTTTTTTTCTTTTTTATGTTGTTTATTTTTATATTTTATTTTATATTTCATTTTTATATTTTATTCTTATTCTTATTCTTATTCTTATTCTTATTCTTATTCTTATTCTTATTCTTATTCTTATTCTTATTCTTATTCTTATTCTTATTCTTATTCTTATTCTTATTCTTATTCTTATTCTATTCTTATTCTTATTCTTATTCTTATTCTTATTTTTATTCTTATTCTTATTCTTATTCTTATTCTTATTCTTATTCTTATTCTTATTCTTATTCTTATTCTTATTCTTATTCTATTCTTATTCTTATTCTTATTCTTATTCTTATTCTTATTCTTATTCTTATTCTTATTCTTATTCTTATTCTTATTCTTATTCTTATTCTTATTCTTATTCTTATTCTTATTCTTATTCTTATTCTTATTCTTATTCTTATTCTTATTCTTTATTCTTTATCTTATTCTTATTCTTATTCTTATATCTTATCTCTTATTCTTATTCTTATTCTTATTCTTATTCTTATTCTTATTCTTATTCTTATTCTTATTCTATTCTATTCTTATTCTTATTCTTATTCTTATTCTTATTCTTATTCTTATTCTTATTCTTATTCTTATTCTTATTCTTATTCTTAATTATATATATATATATTATATTATTATATATTATTATTATTTATATATTATTATAAATTATTATTTTTATTATTATTATTACTATTATTAATATTATTGCTATTATATTATTAATGATTTTTGTTGTTTCGAAAAAAAAACCTGGAATCGAACTTGAACTACGAGCTTGAACTTTTAACAGGAATATAAATTAAACCATAATAATAACTATAAAGGACAGATCATTACTTTTGATCACTGCTACTTTTTAGTTTAATTTTAAATCCCGAATAGCATTCATTGATTGCATTATTTCCCAATTGTTTAATTCACTCATTTGGAGATGTGTCCGACTGTGATAGTTGAATGTACCGTTAAAACTCTTATACATTTGTAAAAGTATTTTAAATGGTAAACAAGTGTAATCAACAGCAGAAAATCTTTAAAATTTATTTTGTTGAACATAAGTTAATTGGCGTTTAACTATAAGAAAATGAATATGTAATCAAATACAACAAGAAAAATTACAGTTGAACAGTATATTTGCTTATAAATATATAAAATAAATGCAAAACACTAGATACTAACCTTATTTACCATGGTGAAGGCTTATCAAATAAACATCTTAATGTGTAAATTAACATTATTTATAGTATACATACCTATATATTATATAATATAATAATATATATATATATATATATATATATATATATATATATATATATATATATATATATATATATATATATACATGTATATATGATTATAAATGTGCCCATTCAGCAGTCTCCGAACAAGAATTGTAAACCAAACGAGTACTTAGTGAAGTTAAATTAATAAAACTTATTCAAGTTACAATAAACAAAATTTCCAATCCCAAACCCGGCAAGGCTTTCTACTTATTTCTTGAATTTCATTTTAAAGAATAAACACTGTACTGAAATTAGTGGGTAAAGATGGTTGTGAGTAATGTATGAAGCAATTGGCTTATAGGTTGCAATTGATTGAAAAGTCTAAATTTATTTCGTGTTTTCATGTAGAAAAAAGACATTTTGGAAGGAACTCGCATATCCAATCCAAAAGCCATCTTTCTACTGGTATAATTTGAAATGGGACGGAACTAATGGACAAGCGGTTGAAGCCTCTGACTCATGATGTTCAAAGTGTGGTTATTTTGAAACTGGACAGAGTTCATCGACAAGCGGAGCATTGCCTCTGAGTTATGATATTTGAAGAATCGCTAGATTGATGCTGTGGACAAGTTTAGGATCGCCTCTGAACCGTGACACTTCACTAGTTCGGTCCTGGTGCTCAGCTACTAACGCTGACTTCAGGATCGGTAGAGTTAGAACGTGCAAGGTGCTGTTGTGGTGGATGATTGAATTAACTTAGATGTCGCAGACATCGAATTGTGATTATGTGTTGTTGTGTCAACGAATTGATATGCCATTGTCTTGCAGCAGTAATCGTTTTATGCGTACCGGTTGCTGAAGCAAGAGCAAACTAAGACGTGGTTAAAGGAAAAATTGGAAAATGTATGATAGTTGGGTCATTAAGAGCGACGACGTCTAACGATGGCCGTGTTAAAGCGGAGCCATATGTAGTGTTCTACTCAATTGCAACTAACTCTTTTAAACACTAGACGTCGGGATGAGTTAATATTAATTGATATTCCTTTATTATTTTTAATTAATACAATCTTTGGTAGATTTACACGTTTTTATTTCAGTCGTGTCAGTTCTCCATTTTCGACCGCGTGTGTCTAGAGATGGTAAACTCTAACTCGATCATTGAACTGTCATTCGATAAATCATATTTGGTGATTGACATTTTTATCGGAACACACTCTGTTTATTTCTTTTATCTAGCCATCAGCTATCGTGACGGCTTCCTCGATGGTGTCATGACCGCCACGGATGTAGCAAGGGTTGTGTTGTGTAAATAGTTTGATCCTGATCATTGGTGGTCGGCTGATGGGACTAGAATTTGGCAGTGATAATCATAACAGTACTGGTTTTTGGCGGTGGTCAGCTTGGCAGTATTGGGGTAAGAGAGAAGTTACTCTCTATGGTAGATATGACAAGTCTGCGCGTGGGATACTTCGATGGAAGTAAGTGAACCGGGTTGGTGCACAAATTTTTCGAAGTTGTTTATTGTATTATTATTGTTTAATTATTTTCTAACATATATATCAATTTCTGTTTTTTTTCTTTTTTATGTTGTTTATTTTTATATTTTATTTTAGTTATATTTCAATTATTGTATTAATTTAATTTTATATTATTTTATTTTTGTTACTATTTTGTTTCCCCTCGTACATCTTTGCTGTTTGACAATGCAGCCATCGCAGCACAATTAGCCGTGGCGCATTATAAGAAAAACGTAATGTGCCTCACCTATAAACGGCTGCACAAAATTGTAGGAATCAGGTCTTAAAATAATTGGGGCCAATAACATATTTAATTTTTTATATGATACCAAACAAAACTAAACAGGAGCAACAACAGGAGCAACAACAAAGCAGCAACGACAAAAGCAAAGTCATTCATTCTAATTCTCTTTCACACTCATTATCCTACGCTTCAAACGGTCAAGCCAATGCTTATCCCCTCTACGTCCCTTAGCACCCTCATCTTGAATTCCGTTTCACTATTTTTGAACTTACAATTCGCTAAAGATGTTTCACTTCAATAAATCATGCAATAAATGTATAAAATATAATGTAAATAACATACAGCTGGAAGGACTTTTCAATCTGCCCAGCTGTAATGTACATATTTATTTATTTTTTTAGTTAGTTAGTTGAAATCTCTCTCTTATACACTCACTCGTTAAGATCTAGTGCCTAGTCTCGATTATTGATTGAGGAGCGCAAGTAATGTGCTCAAACACAAACTCGAGCACAAACCCCGACTCTAACAATGCCGTTACTTGAACCTGAACCATTATGCTGGGAATGATGAAATCAGCATAATCGTTCAGAAGTATAAGAAAACAAATAAATAAACCTAAACAAAGTTGCACAATTGTAAGCAAGCAAAGTGTCACATTACTTCAGCTACCTTGCTTACTCAGCAAATAACGTATAAACGGTACTTTTATGTGCCCCAGAATTTTAGTTAAGTTTTAGTCTTAAGATTAATTTCAAACAATAAAGTTCATTTGGCTCTAAAGAGCCCGGTCTTTCATTGTATGTATTCCTTAGAATACATAATTCGCGTACTTGCCAAGCCAATAAAGAAAATATAAAACTTCAAAAAAGTTCCTTCTTTTCGGCGCGCGATTTATCTAGTCAGTCGTTCATCGTTTCGATAATTTCGCACTCCAGGTGCGACGATAAAGCTCGTGGCCACACATTTTTTGTTAACCCCGACGTGATACGGTTAATCAACGCTATACATGTACATACACCTATGCAATATATGAACAAAGAACAGTTCGCAAAAAGCTGTGCGGAACTTAGTGACAATTGTGGTCTCATACGTACGGATAACAACAACGTTTTCACATAGCAGTGCCCGCTAGCCTATTTATCGGTTGTGTACATACGGACATGTTCATAAACAGCTGTTTTTGTCTATAAATCGTTGGAATCAAGTGCATACATATAAGTTTATAAAAAGCGAGGCTTCATTCAAGCGGAAGTTAGAAGCTTTCAATTATAAAATCGAGCATGCTCTAAAAAGCGTTTGTGGTGATGTTGTCTCTGGTTGATTAATATTTGATCATGTCGTTTGTGGTCATGTCGTCTGCTAAAGAACGTCTTTGGTGGCATCTTCGTGTAGTGTGCAAAAGAAACGTCTTTGGTGCCGTGTGATTTCATATATTTTTTTCCCCTTATTTATTGAATATATTATATTTCCTTATTCGCTCACCAAGGAACACAACAACGCCACCTACCGGAAATTCTTTACATTGACCCATGACCATTAAAAATAAATGACGGCTAACCAATACCATAACTAATGACCATAAAATTTCTGCGTCTTTTTAAATTTCTTTATTTTTATATCTACGTAATATGCTATTTACTGAATTTGATTTTATCAAAGAGACTTGTGTAAATCGAACAGTTTTTTGTCTGGCTCCAGCGGGGTTTGAAAAACCTCGGCCTCTGCGTTTTCATCCTACTACACTTCCACTAAACCACCGAGGCAATTTCTTTAATCTCTACACTTACTTTTATCAACTGTTTTGAAAATGAAAGATGTGTGTGCTTCTAGTTGCGCATGATGTCGTTCGGGTCGCTTTCACACATGCCGATTTCGGCATCCGAAGTGGTTGCCGAATGCCGAAGCAGAATATTTACGACTATCTCAAATTTTTGTATTACAAAACCTGATGACTGATGGTGACTTTAGTGTTCGATCAGTAGCCACGAGAATCACTGCGAAATAAACACAAGTAAAACACGCAAGAGAGTTATCAGTTAAATTCGCGAGTGGCGACGCCTGATCGGAACAAACTTTATTTGGCAATTTATTATCGCGACACTCATGCTTACGCGCATGCAAACCATAACGGCCAAAATTGGAAGCATTTTGTATTTCGCAAGAGGTGAAGTGTGCAAGTGAGCCGTTAGTTTAATTATATTTCGGCGTCGCAAATTGTGTGTGTGGCGTGGGAAGCATCCTGCGCAGTTTTCTATTTCACAAGAGGCCAAGTTTGCGTGAGAGCGACGTTCGACCAATTTCACAACACTGTGCGGCACTGGAAGCATTCTGCGCAGTTTGTATTTCGCAAGAGGCGAAGTGTGCTAGAGTGCGGCGTTCGACCAATTTCACAACGACGTAAATTGTGATCTGTGACTACACCACGCACTCCACCAATACGTAGAAGTGCACGTTTAAATCCATCTGTAGCCATGGAAGACGACGACATGCCAGCTGCTCCATTGAGAGGATTACAACAGACTTATGAAATTCCTTTGACGCCAACCACAGATTCGAAGGTGGACAATGCAAACGTGTTAACTGACTCCAAGACTGATGAGGTCATAAAGGTTATGGAGAGTCGAATAGCCATGCTGGAGGACGAGCTACGTGCGTGTAAGATGAGGAACAGTTCCCCTACCGTTTTCACGGCAGTACAGCAGCAGCAGTCATTGCAGCCACAATTGACAATGACTCCGCATGTGACACAACCGCCATGTCAACCGTTAACGTGGTAATTTCGCAATTGCAGCGTATTGCAGCGCACTCAGTTGCAACAAAGTCGAACGTTTGTGCTGCCAATCCGCTCCCAGTCCCGTCGACGTCTAGAGGTGACCCCTTGTAATGCCAAGGCTATATTTACCAACAAAGGAGAATCCACCCGTGAGTGCCGTCTCGTACGACACATGTGTTCCAACCAAACTAATTGCCCCACCGGAATTCAACGGGAACCCTGAGGATTGGCCAAAGTTTTATACAGCAGCCTACGGATACAACAATTTCGAGAACAACCAAAGGCTACAAAAATGTTTAAAAGGAGATGCTCGTGAAGTTGTCAAATCACTGCTGATTCATCCGGCCAAGGTCAATAGCATAATGGAGCAATTAAAGTTTAGATTCGGACCCCCAGGGCAGCTGAACTGGAATCAATTAAAAATTGTTCGCCAAATCCCAACGATATTGGAGAGTGCCGTGGAAAGAATTATACCCTTCGCTACAAAAGTGAAAAATATTTGTGCGTTTTTACAAGCCGCTGGTGGTTATCGGTATCTAGAAGATCCAATCTTGCTTGAGGATTTGGTTTCAAAATTGCCTATGAGTAAACGAATTGGATGGGCTAGGCATTCAGTAGCCATACAGCCGTACGCTACGTTGATTCACTTTGGTGACTGGATCAGTTAGAAGCCGACATTATTTTTACTGTTTGCGACAGTGAAACTAATAGTGAGTCAAAGCATCGTGCTGTTCTTCAAGTAGTCGGGAATCAAACAACAGATAAATGTTCGATGTGCCAGGGGCAACATAAACTCTTTGAATGTGAGTGCTTCATAAATACTACTGACTGCCTTTCCTGTTTGAATGCTGGCCACACGACTCACGATTGTTGACAATAGAAAGCATGTGGCATCAGTGGATGCAATAAGGTACATCATCATTTGCTTCATAAAGCACAAACAGAACCTTCTGAACCGATCACTTTGCCAATAAGACCGACCGCTAATGATAATTCAATCACCTTATCTGAATATCATCGAGTGGATAACGGGCGACATCTGCCTGATGATTCAGAAACGCTAATCCTGGGCTGCACGGCCACTAACAACGATCAGGACGACTCCGATGCACAGTCTGATCAGCCATCAGTGGAGGACGTCCGCAGTCGACGTCACCAGGTGTGTCAAAGTCGCATGTAGAGTTTGAGCCTCAGCCGGAATATCTGACCTACAATGAAACTAAGCAGCAAGGCGGAGAAGGAGAACGTCAGTGGAACCGAAGTCAAAAGTTGAAGTGTTGAACTGTAAGCCGCAGGTGAACGTGGTTGTGAAGCTGAATCATTCCGAAGTGAAGGTGCTGGGGGACGTTATCGAATTAAAGATGCAGAAAAGGAAGCTTGAGAACAAGAAAGATAACAGTAGTGTGACCACTAACAGCAGCAAAAGAGATAAAAACGCCAAGAAGGGGAAAATTGCTGTGGAGAGTTCATCGCCGTAGGTTTCTGCAGCGGGTGAGTAGCTTGTGGAAGTGCTACATATAGACACCGAGCTGCATACACAGCAGGAGGAAAGGGGTGGATAGGTCTCACTTAACGCGTAGCTTAAGGCCACCAGCAATAAAATCAAGCAGCAACAGAAGAAACACCACAAGCAGCAGGATATGCCAGCATCACACTCCGACTGGTCCGTTGATATCTGCCAAAAGTTCAAGCGCCAATTGAGGAGAAGGAAAAGGCGCTCGTTGACATTGGCATACAAGTCAAGGTGAGTAAATTGCGAACCGAAGTCACCACTGAACAGCCACTGATGACTGCAAAGATTAAGGAATGTATTGATAAGCTGCACATCAAAGACCGAGGACTCACAGCTCTCAATCAGGAAATGCAACAGTTTAATGGTAAACTCAACCCCGGACATCAGCGATTCCAAGCAAGGTTGCTTTGCGAGAAGCAAGGTGGCTTACAGGATCTGTCTCACAGCTTACACTCATGCAAAATGAGTTTACACACAAGGGTCAAGTTATTGCTGATCTTACTACATTTGTGAATGCCTCACATCAGTCGAAGCAAAGGAATACATTAATACACCGGGTAAAGTGGTGCCAAAGGGCGCAACCCATTAAGTAGGGTTTCTTGGTATTCTTATGCAATCCCAATGTGCCACGAAAGGACTGTTGCCGCGGAGTCGTGGAGAAGGTATTCCCGGAGTCAGATGGAGTCATTCGGCGCGTCAACGTTCGCGCTACCACTGGTACAAAACAACGGGCTGCCTCGAAATTCTGGATGTTGTGAGTGGTAAATCAGGTTGATTCACGGGGGTGGGGATGTTATTGATAGAAATAATATAAATACGTGTAAATAGTATTATACAACACTGTTGTTAGGAATAAGTTTAGAGAGTAAGGTTCAACACTGTAATTGGCATGGCGTGTTTCTGGGACTGAGGGTGACTTTAGTGTTCGATACGTAGCCACGACAAACACTGCGAAATAAACACAAGTAAAGCACGTAAGAGAGTTATAAGTTAAATTCGCGAGTGGCGACGGCTGATCGGAACACCAGTATATAGGTAAAGAGACTGGTGAATTACTATCGAAATGGTGGAAATTGCCACCCAGCATAATGCAGGGAAACGTTACTCTATGTTGAGCACGCACAAAAGGGTGGCGTTTATTTTTTTTATTTATTTATTTATTAACAGTACTATTAAGTTAACTTAATACAAAGGAATGGAATACGTAGCACTGGCTACTTTGGCATTCGGCTACAAAATTTTTGTGGGAAAGTGCAGTGCGTGTTAGTATTTACATTGGGTTATTTATATTAATTGTTTACAGGTTAGATTAAGATTATAAATGCAATATGTGTGATTTTATGAAAATTCATGTGAGAACTTATGATTTATATCTTATGGTAAATATTTGCGTGTTTTAAGAACTTAATTAAAGGCTCACTATTCGTTGTAGTGGGGTTGCCCAGTAAGGTTCTTGGGTTGGTGTTCGTAAGGAATAGTTTTCTGGAAGGTTCTAAAACTGGACAATCGATTAGAACATGATCACGATTAGAGAGAAGTGGTTTAGTACACAGCAGCCAATTATTCGATGTGGACTATGTAGTGTTGGTGTGTGACTGTAGTATGTCCTAGGCATAGCCTTAGCAATACGATTTGGTTGGTTCGGACTGTTGAGGAATTTCTCAAAAAACATGTAAGTGTGGAATCTGATTTAGAATGTGACTGGTACCATTGTGAGGTTCGATTGAGCAGACATTGATGACTGGATAATAGATTCTACTTAAGGAGATTGTTTATATTATTTTTGTTTTAATTGGGGGTATATAATAAAGGCAGACTTTCAGCAAATTTGGCTGCACTGTCTGCGGCTTTGTTACCTTTAATATTACTGTGCCCTGGGACCCACAAAGATTTTATTTTTGTTTTGTACTGAATCAAAAGTGACCTGATAAGAGTAGGGTATAAGTCCTGGTTGTTGGTGTTAGCGATGGCGTTAAGTGCGGATAAAGAGTAGAGGCAGATGATGCCCTTATTGTTTTTGATGAGACTAATTGCTTCGAGTATGGGTATGATTTCGGTGGATAGAACGGATGAGTAAGGTGGTAGGAGGCCATATTTGATTGGTTCGTTATCTCTGCATAAGCTTTTATATGCCCGTTGAATGAGCCATCCGTATAGATAAAGGTATTGTGTTGGTTAGTAGACTTTAAGCAGTTGAATTCTGTTAGGTAGATTTCGTTGGCAGTGTCGTTTTTAGGGTATGAGCTGAGCCTAAGATCAATTAGGTTGTTGTTGAAACACCAGAAAGGTTGAAGTTAATTAATATTGTTTAACGGGGAGATGGGGATATTAAGGGATCTACGTAATACTATTACCCTGTCAAGGGCGGATATTGGATGTTGGATCAGCCGAGTTGACTTAAACTTGAGGTGTTTGTAAAATGGGTTGTCATTGGGATTTTGCGGAATTTTAAATTGTTTGCCGGTCATATGTGTTCGCCTTAATTTTAATGGTTCTATGCCGGATTCCAATATTAGGTTATGGATGGGTGTGGTCTTTTTTATTTATTTTTTTTTTTTTACATTGACATAGTAGGTACGCATTGACCACACACTGATCTCACATGGGGCAGGCCCAAGTGGCATCAAAATTCACCCAGTCACATAGACTGGGCTCAACTGGTGTTAATTGCTAAGTTCTTTGGTAAGCATGCGATACCAAAGCTAATGTCTACGTACTAAATATTTGGCTACAGATAAAAACAATATCAGCCTCTAATAAACATGCAATATTAAACTAAATCTAAGACTTAATTTAGAATTCCATACCTAAAATGATATAGACAATTCAAACAAAAATTTAGAGTACAAGTTTAGAAAGTAAGTTATGCATTAATTCAATTAAGCCAATAATGTAGAGGTGGAAATTTCAAAGTTTAGAAAATCACGGCGAAGCAAAGTCTCAACGAAAACAATAATGACAGAACTGATAGAAAAACTTCTAAGATAAAATGAAGAAAGTTTACACTTTAGCCTAGCCCTCTAATACTTTGGAAGTGTAGTGGAAGAAGCAGAAGATGAAACTGAAGCAGTGACTGGTAAGGTTACCTGCAAAAGCCTACTTTTTTTCCTAGGAATAAACTCATGGACCACCATATGTGCAGGCCAGAAATTAGCGCCACAAATGACAGAAAATACTTCCATAGAAACTGAAAGCTTCAAAGAAGAGCCTTCTCTAGGGCTAGAAAAATTAAACTTATGAATATTAATATTCGAAGGGTTTCATGCTTTTGATGATATATAGCGTGCAACGTCGTCACAGATCGTCTCCTTATCCAACCTGGAAATAAAAACATGTTTACGAGGATCCAGCACCTTCAAAATACATGGCACTGGAGTAGAGGCAGTATTGGACTGTGAAGAACTCTTAGGGGGGACAAAGTATGGGAGGAGTTAGAGACTTTAGTAGAAGATGAAGCAGAAGTTACAGTAGTAGGACTGGGAGTAGAGCAAGATGAACAATTAGTGGTGGGAAAGTTGAAAGCGACAGATGAAGTGGTAGTAGAGGGGATATTGGTAGAAGGAGCTACTGGAATTGGAGCGGGATGGGATGATTGGTTAGATATTGAAGAAAGTACAGAAGAATAAGTGGGTAAAGGTTGGAAAGAAGGGGAACAAGTTGGAGAAGATGAAGCTGAAGTCACAGTAGTAAGACATGGAATAGAGGAAGTCGAACAAGTAGTGGATGGAAAGATCAAAGCGACAGATGAAGAAATAGTAGATGGCATAATGGTTGAAGGAGCTAAAGGAATTGGAGTAGGATGGGACGGTTGGGTAGAAGTAGAATAAAGTACATAAGAGTGAGTGGGTAAAAGTTGGGAAGAAGTAGAAAAAGTTGGAGGGGATTGTGAAGAAGGGGGTTGAGGAGACGAAAAAGAATTAAGTGGCGCTGTGGTAGGCGCAAGATTATGAGGGGATAATGGCGGCAGTTTTACTGCATTAGCCGTTGGAGGCAAGTCGAAAGAGTACTCCAAAAACATTTTTGACCCAGCATCAAACTCTGAGGCTAGCTCAGTGAATAGTTTCTTAAGTTTTTGGTACTTAATTCGCATACGGTGGTACATCAATGAGAAGTTCCCCTGGCGATTGAAGCAGGTGGGGCACGACCACCTGATGCCCCCACATGGAGGTTTAGCAGTACCGTAAAGTCGGTCATAGTCGCGACCAGTCAACCCAGCGCACTTAAGGTGGGCGATGTTATCGCACATCCAACAAGAGACACTTCTAAGCTTATCACTATTAAAGTTGTCCTTGTTGGTGCAAGCCCGAAAACAGCAACTCATTTTGCGCGAAGTATAGATACAAGATATTAAATAAAATAAAAGCAAAATAAGATAAATAAGATAGGAAAAAAAATGAATAAATGAAATAAAAATAAGTGAAAAAGAAGTAAATAAAAAAATAATAATAATAATAATAAAATAAAATAAAAAATAAAAATTAAATAACAAATCAAAAAAAAAGAAAAATACAAAAATAAAAAAAAATATAAAAAAATTTTTTTTGGTATAAATTTATAAAACCTTAAAAATTTATGAATATATGAAATAAACAATAAGTAAGCAAAAATAAAATAAATAAATAAAATAATAACAATAAAATATACTTGAGAGTGAAAATTTTTTTTTAAATTTATTTTAAAATTTATTTGTTATTATCAACACACTGTGCAAAAAAAGCACAATGATTTAGCCCTAATTTTGACGCTCTCAGCTAGACAGAGATAGAATTGCAAAGAGAAAAGTAAGGTGAATAATAATATTTTCCCAGAGAAAAAAGAGGAAATACAGTTATTTAAAAGTAATAACTACTGTATAGAGAGCAAGAAGGAAACAGAAAAAGACTAAAATAGCAAAAACTATTTTAAAGTGAGAGCAAAGCAGGAAAAAAAAAGATATTGAACTCAATACACAGGAAAGGCAAATTTAAGCTTTGTACTTGCCAAAATTAATTAAACATTGATAAGTACAAAATTTATACAGGTGAAATGAGCCATACACCACAAATAAATTCACTTATAAATTCATTTAACACCGGAAAGAAAAATAAATATTAGTAACGATAAACGACAATAGACAAATTAATTTCCAAATGATAATCAAAATCAAAATGCGGAGCAGATTCAAAACACGTCAACACAAGCAACCACAACCTTCTTTGAGTGCTCCTAGTGCGGATCTTATTGCTGCATTGATTATTACTTTAATTTTGTTCAGTAGGGATTTGGGTGCATAACCATAAAGGAGTAGACCATAGTCATCTTTGGCCATAATGAGGGCTTTAGTGATTGAAATAAGTGTGGAAGAGTTGGAGTTGAATCTTGTGCTGGAAAGGCATTTGATAATGTTTAGTTTCCTACCTATGGACTTGCATGGAGTGTTTATGTGTTCAGTCCATTTGTAACCTTTGTTGAAAGTATTGGAAGTATATTGTTTGTTAATAGATTACTGTTACAGCGGTGTTTTCTACATACGTGTAGCATCCTTCTTTTTGAAAATTATTAAAATTTGGAAGTCGTCTGCATAACTGCACTATTTTTATGCCTTTCTTTATGCCTTTAACTATCAGATTTTCTGCGTACAGATGACAATCGGCAGCTGATTTGTTCTTTTTGAAACCAAATTGGTTTTTTGAGTGAAGGTTGTTGTGTTCTACGAACCACCAAATGTGTCTGGAGATTATTTTGTCCAGTACTTTAGAGAAGCATGGATTGAGTGAAATAGGGCGGTAAGAGTTTGGATCTGTTTTATCACTATTTGGTTTTAAAATTGGAATAATTAAGCTTGTTTTATATTGTTGTGGGATGTAGTTGTTAAAAATAATTTTGAAATGGTTGGTTATTCTAATTTTGAGCGATGAAGTCGAATGTTTTATCATAGAGTATGAAATTCAGTCGTGACCTCAACTTTTAGTGAGTGGATGGCACTTAGGAGTTTGATCGATAAAATGTCGGTTACAATCTGTTTAGCTGTTGCTGTTGGGGTTAGGTAAGATTATATTCATTTGAGAGACAAATGTTTTTGGAAATCCTGAAGCTGTGTGAGAAATTCGAGTTGTTAGAGGCGTCAGGCCAGTGTTAGGCGTTATACGTTATATGTAGTGTTCAGGTAAGTGATAGCATGAATGGTTTTCACTGGGTTCAGCCCACAGAAAGTTCTAATGTTGTGCCAATTTTTTTCAAAAGACGTGTTTGGATTGATAGTGGATGCGAACTGGTAGTTAGCTTCACGTTTTGCTAATATTATTCCCGATTGAATATAGAATTTGTTTTTTTAAAGTGTATGATATTGGCTTGGGAGATGTTGCGCTTTAGAGTATTCCAAGCTCTGTTTTTTTTGTCCGAATAGAAAGGGTTTTATTTACCATGAGACATTACGAGGTAGCTGGTGGGTAGATGTTTTGGAAATGGATTTGTGAGCACTCTGTAAGATAATTTTGTTCAAATTTGCCGCTTCTTTGTTAACTTCTCGTGCTATAGGTATTTTTTATCCCAGGTCTTTTGTTTCTTTTTGGAAATGGATCCAGTTGGCCTTTTTAACTATAAAGTGTATCCGTGAAGGTAGGTGCGAGGCAATAGTTTTGAACATATTTAAGATGATGGAAAGTGATCTCTACCACAGAGGTAGTTAGTTCGTACACATGTGGTGTGGGGGCTAATATCCGGAGTACAAAAGGAGATGTCAATGTGGGTGAATGTATGGTGGGTAGAGAAATGAGTAGGTAGTTGCATTTGCAAGAGAACTACCTGGTCTGTTACGTAGTCCTGAGAAGTTTATAGGTGTTGGAAAATATGTGTTGGAGATATGTTTCTTGCAATGATATAATTTGAAAGTTTGGTTTGGTATTTTCTGCTTAAATTGATTATTTCCTCATCTACTGTCGCAATTCTTAGGTCTCGATGAAGGTCCGTGCTTTGGGCTTTTGTGATGGTGCGAATAATTTTTGATTGTTGCCTCTGGATTAGCTTTATATTTGATTTTTTGGCAACTCCCCATATTTCGGCTCCATATGTCCAAATTGGTTTAATAATTGTCTTATAGATTAGGAGCTTGTTTTCAAGTGAAATTTTTGTATTTGGTTTAAGCAGCCAATGCAGTTGTCTTACTTTCATTTTGATTTGATCACGCTTTATTTGTATATGGTGTTTCCAGTTTAGTTTACTGTCAATATATAATCCTAAGTACTTGGCTTCTTTTTGAATGGTTACGTCGTCTCCGTCAATATTTATATGGATTGGTGAGAATATAGTCTTAGTAGTGTATATAACTTGTACTGTTTTGTTTTTGTTTATTTTCATATGCCACTTTCTAAGCCAGTCAAGTGTTTTATTAAAGTATGCTTGCAACATGGATGTTGTAGTATTTATGTTTTTGTGAGCACTTAGGAGTATTGTGTCATCGGCGAAAGTTGCGATGTTTTGAATGAATATATTGTTAAGTTTTCCTTTGAGTACTTTATGCCAAACCTTGTCAAAAGCTTTTTCCACGTCCAAGAAGAGTCCAATACAAAATTTATTATCCTCAATGTCATTTAGAATTTTGTGCGTAACTCTGTGCACTTGTTGTATCGTTGAGTGACTTCGGAAACCAAATTGGTGATTTGGAATGATGTGCCTGCGTTCTATTATTGGCAATAGTATACTTCTTAAAATCTGTTCGAAGATTTTTGAGATTACAGGGAGTAGATTGATTGGTCTATAAGACTCTGCTTTTGATGCGTCTTTGCCTGGTTTCGGGATGGCAATAATCTCAGCTACTTTCCAGACTCTCGGAAAATAGTTCAGCCTGAACATAGCTTTAAAGATGTTTCTTAGATATTTTATAGCATTTACAGGTAGTTCTCTCAGGAGTTTCCCAATTATTTTGTCATATCCAGGGGACTTTTTTTCCTCTATGTCCTTATTAATGCATTTTCTTATTTCTCCTATGGTGGTCTTTTCATGTTTTATATGTTCTGAACCTCTGCTAATATCTGTGTTCAGCTGTGGATCATCTGAATTGGTGGCGACTTCTGAAAAAACCCTTTCGAAATAGTCCGTTAATACTTTAGCTTTATCCAAGTTCGTCTTTGCCCATAACCCGTTTTCCATTTTTAGAGGAGCCTGATGATTACTTTTGTCCATCCTTTAGTAGCTTTCCATAAAGAGTAGTCCGTTTGACTCGTGAGTGTTAAGCTCTTGAGATATGATGTTAATTGTTTGTTTTTTAATACCTGAATCATTTTTTTAACCTCTTTAGTTGCCTTGTTGTACTGTCTTTTTGTGTCAGGAGATCTTGTGGTTGACCAGGTTTTCCGTAGTTAAAATTTTTTATTTGTCATAGTTGAGGTTGTGCGTAGAATGTCCAATTTTCCTGTTCCTTTTTTGGTGTCGATTGTATGACTGCTTTCATAATGGTGTCATTCAGGAATACTATCGCTGACTCGATGTCCTCATATGATTTAAGAGGGATGTCGGTCATTAAATTAATGTCAATGTATTCCTTATAAGTATGCCAGTCAGTTCTGTTGTTGTACAGAAGTCTGTTTGCATGTGTAGGCGTAACGTGCGAGTCATATATTAATTCTACAGGGTTGTGGTCTGACGAGAGTTCGAATCGTGATAAGATTTTACATTTCCGAATGTCCAGGTTCTTTGTTAATGAAAAAATCTATCAAGTCAGGCGTTTTATTAATGTCTGTTGGCCAGTATGTTGGTTCGCCTGTACTCAAGTGTTTAGAGTTTGTGAACTGCATAGCGCTGAGGAGATTTTTTGCCTTTTTTGTTCGTTAGCCTCGATCCCCACATAGTGTGTTTCGCGTTGTAGTCACCGGCTGCAATGAAGCGTTGTCCAAGAGAGTTGAGGAAATTTATATATTGTGTGTCTGTAATATTATGCTTTGGTGGGCTGTATACAGCAGATATTATGAGTGGTCCTACGAGATCATTAATTTGAATGTTCGTCGCTTGTATGTAGTTATGCTGATATGGCTCAAGCTCGTCGTGCTTTATGCACTGCTTAATAATTATGGCTGTTCCACCGTGCGCTGTGCCATCGGGATGGTTTGTGGTATACACCTTGTCCCCTTACTTGTATGAAGTGTTTGTTTGTGCAATGTGTCTCCGAGATTAGGGCTATGTCAATGCTGTTGTCATGAAGAAGTATTTGTAGTTCGTCAATATGGTTTTTCAGTCCGTTTGCATTCCAAGTAATGATCCTTAATTTAGTTTCCATTTTGTTTGTCCATCTTCGATATGAGAATTGTTATGAAGTTTATCATATTTGTGACTTGTTGAAACAATTGTTTCAACAGTTGTTTCAACATCTCAGTAATGTCAGTAATGTCTCAGTAATGTATTTATGTCAATGCGTCTACTTATGTATTCATTGGTTGGATTCGTGAGTATTTCCTTCTTATTATTTTCGCCATTTTTGTTGTTATTCTTATCCTTAGCTACTTGAGCGTACGATAAACCGGTCTTAATTTTGTTTACGTTTTGAGTCTCGATTGGAGCTACTGCTACTGTCTCAGCCGTCTCTCTACCTTGTATATCTCACAACCTTTGTAGTTTGCAGTGTGTGCAGCACCCCACAATGCACATTTTATTTGACCGTTGGCTTTAATTTTGCAGTCGATTGTTTTGTGTTTACCGGCGCATTTGACGCAGATCGGTTCTCTGGTGCAGAAATTTCTCGTGTGGCCGTATTTTTGACAATTTGAGCATTGCGATATTATGCGTTTATGGTGTGGGGGCTCGAAAATGATTTTCGTGCATAGCAGTGTGGTTATGTTATAAATATCTTTGTTGTTTTTATTGTTTTTCAATTCAATGAAGAATAATGGAAGCGGTTTGTTCGTGACTTTTGTTGTGCATTATGGATGTTTATGACTTCATGCCCTAGGTCGAGAAGTTTTTTTATTTCGTTAATGTCAGTGGCGTGGTGCATATTCCTGAGTACTACTTTAAATCCACGATCTTGCTTCGGTTTGAACTTGTAGTATTTCGTTCTGTGCTCTTGCAGCATCTTAATAACTGTGGAGTAACTGTTAGAATCTTTTGTTTGTATTCACATCTCATTATACTGCAGCGTTTTTAAAATGTAATTATGTTTAATTAAATTTTTTAGAGCATTGCTAAGAACGCTAATTTGTTCGACGTCTTGAACATAAATTGGAGGTGGCTTAACTGATTTCATATTTTTTGTGCTGGAGAATTTGTTGCATCGGAAACACTTTTCGCACCAGTGTTCGCTTAACTGTCATAGTCTTGAGAGAGAAGAGCTAACTTCTTGGTTGTGATGGGTGCACTTAGCCAGTATTGTTGCAGTATTGTTTGCGTTCCGCTACATTATTTATTTCTCTTGGTTTTGCTTGTGTTATTTTGTTGAGCAGTGTTATTGGGAGATTCTTTGCTCCTATTTCCATTTAGGCATGTTATGTTTTGTGTATCTTATTGCTTACTTGATGTTGTTGTTGTTGTACTCACTGTGGATATATAGGAGACAGATGATACAGCTGATGGTATTGCCATGGTGGTCGTTATAGTTGTTGTTACTGTTGTTGTGAATAATCCAATAGAAGCCAGAGCGAGCGTTGTTGTAGTAGTTGATGTTGTTGTTGTTATTGGAAAAGAGGAGAGCGGCGTCATTGGTGAAGCGCATTATGCACTCCACGGCAGAGGCTTCATTTTACATGTGGCCATAGACCTGTTGACACTTAGTTGTAGTAGGTAAAGCGAGAGGTTGCGTTTGTTTATATTAATGATGCGTTTTCACTTTGTGGGTGTGAAATTGTTTGCTGTATTGCTGGAGAGAATGAACGCTCTCTCTCGAAATTAGCGGGAAGTGAAGCTTGGGTAGATTCTTTGTTGTTGTTGTTGATGATGCAGTTGTTTGAACCGTTGGATGATGAGATAAGATATGCGTTGTTGTGTTTTGTGTTAACAGCTGTTTGAACGTGGGGTACGCTCATGCTGTTCTTTGCTGGCTGATTTTGATTTTGCATGCTTCGCGCCGTCGAGAGACTGCGTTCAACAGGCATTTCTGAGTCCAGAACAGCCTTGACTCTTGACTCTTTGTTTAATAGTTGTTGGTATGTTGCACTTTAATCCATTACCTCAGAACTGTCGTAAGTTTCTATTTCAGGTTCCGTTCTATTGTAGTTCGGTTTATCTTTTTTAGAGTTGCTTTTTAGTTGTCTGATTGTACTTTTTGGTGTATTGCGTGGGAGAATTTGTAATTAAATTGGTTAGTTTTAAATTTATTTCTTAGCCTAGATGCCAAAGAAGTGCTAGGCTTGGTGACAGTGCGGTCGTTAAAGATGTCGTCGTATTTAATCAATGATCGTTGGGTTGGAAGTGGTTGGTGGTGCGGTAATGGTGGTGATTGTTTGTTTTGTAGTTTCTGCATAGCTAGCTTGATTAGGTTTATGAGTGCGATTGTACATTTCGTATGCAGCTTTGTTGTCCACTTTCTGTTTTATTTTTAGGGCTATGATTTCTTGTTGATATGGACGTTGTTGTCGGTGCAATTAATGCAGTCTGTGTTGTGTTGGCACTCTTCGTTGACAACAAGAAGAAATTCCTATAAATGTATTTCATTCGCAATGGCAATGATGAATTGAAAGGACGCTGCGCAATTATTACAACCATAAAAATGTCCAACGTTTCGCAACTTTAAGAGCTTTTTCACGAAAAAACCAATTTAATGCGTTTGTTCAAAACAGCAATTGATATAATGCCAATTGATATTCATAAGATAATAATTCATGCTGACAAATTCAATGCTCCAACAATAGATGAAGTGGCAATTGTTATAGTCGGACATCAATTTCAACCTAGAGATATGGTTCTTCATCGGAGAAACAATCAATTGACAAAAGTTGCAGAAACTCAAAAATTTGTTGGGATGGTTCCGATGGATATTACTTCAACGTAAAGATGATAAATCCAAGCAGTGGCGAAGAAACAAATAAGAAATGGAGCTTAATAAACTATTATTCGTACCGATTAATAATTCGAGAAAATAAAGAAAATCATATTAACCGATTTCCTTTATAACCAATAAAATTATGGGAAAAATACAGATTTTACATGACTGAAGATATTTTATGTCGAATTCTTGCGGCAAATTCAAATGTCAACATAGATTTCACAGCTGAAATCTTCAACGAAGCGTTGATGATGATTGAAGATTTGTGCGTAAAAATCTCGAACAAATCAATTTGGAAATCGATCTGCTGCTGCTTCGGTCAATGTTGAATTGAGTCGTCAACAAAATTACAACACTATTGGTCTTTTGTCGTATGTGCAATCAAATATTCCGAAGGTAGCGCTTGAGCGAAAAGGAATTTATGATAAAATAATGAACACTTTCAATAACGGGGTAAGAGTAATCTTCTTTTTAAATGCGCCAAGAAGAACTGGTAAAACTTTTCTAATTAAATTACTTCTGGCAGGAAATTCGATACAGCAATGGCAGATATTCCCGAAGAGCGAGAAGACGCTTATGAAGTGGCCGGTCGACGCCAAGACCGGTATAATGAATGCTTTGACACCTTTGTACCTGCGCTGTGGAGCGGCAATTCGGCAGCCGACTACTTTGCGTGTGACGGAAAGTAGAGCTCAACAACCAGGATATGGTGCGGAACTCCAATCCAGGATGATGGGGATTACAAATTCTGGCCTACGTTCGGGGAGATATTCACGGCCATCTATCACAAGTAGAAAAGATGTACCACTTGAGCCAGAAGACGCGGGGCGAAGCAAAGGAATTACATACAGCTGGTGTCGCTGACAGGTGATGGCTTCGAGGTCGCCTGGGGAAACGTCTTTGTTTCAACTGCTTGTCACCGTCGCATTCAGTGAAGGATAGCACCGTGAAGGCAAGGTGTGTGAATTGTGGTGGATGACACCATTTACTGATCTATGGGAACCAGGAACCACTGCGTAGATCAGCACAGGCAGGACACCAAGCGACCACACCCACAGGATCAGCGAAAGTAAGCAACGTGCAGTTGTGTTTTTCAACCAACTCACGTGGCGTAGTCCTGGGGAAAGCCATGGCCAAAGTTCGCTACCAAGAAGTAAAGTATGCGGCCAGAGCACTCATCGACTCCGGATCGGAGTGCACCTTCGTAGCGGAGCGATTTCGGAAGCGAGTATGTATAACGGTAAGAAATACTCATGGACAGGTGGCTTGTTTGAATAATACGGTTTCGGCACAAGTCCGAAAGGAATCTTCTTTCGAACTTCTGTCTCCCCGTTATACTACCTTCTTAATCTTTGTGCGTGGTTTGATAATGCCTACACTCACGGGAAATCTCCCCACCTCCGCAATATACTCTTCACTATTACAGACTTTCCCTGAGCTGGATCTGGAAGACCCCTGACTTTATGAGAGGCGACAAGTAGACTTGGTCATCGGAGCTGACGTCTACCCACAAATTATGCGGGAGGGTCTGAAGGATAAAATAGTGGGTAACCTACTGGCCCAAGAAACTGTGTTTGGGTGGGTTCTAACGGGGAGAATTTCAGATCCTTTTATGTCTAGTGCGAAAACTCAAATGATCTTTTTTACCTCAGTTGATCTTAGTCAACAATTACAAAATTTCTGGGAATGTTAAGATGTTGCCCAGGAGCGCCCCTTGTCCGAAGAAGACGGAGGAATTATATGTCTCCAATACTAAGCGGAATCAAGAGGGACGATATGTGGTGGACTTGCCATTCCGGATCGAAAGGAGCACTGGCACCGGATTAAGACCCTCACGTCCAACTTCTCTAGCACAGTTGAAACATAGTGAGGGATCGCTTGTGAAACGAGGAGTCAGCCAACAGTATCAACCGGTGTTAGAGGAATACCTAGAATTAGGTCACATTGGGCGAGTGTCACCAAAACTTAGTGAAGACAGCAGTGAATCTTACTACCTACCAAACCATGCAGTGCTGAAACCGGATAGCACTACAACGAAGCTACGGGTAGTCTTCAATACTTCATGTCCCTGCATGTACTGCAGTCAGTCTTAACGATTTGTTATATCCCGGGCCGGTGTTATAATCAGACTTGACTAAACTGCTGCTGCGGTGGCGATTCTTTTGCTATGTTTTTAATGCGGACATCGAGAAAATGTACCGGCAGATTCTAATAAATAGCTCCCACACCCCATTTCAGACAATATTATATCGCACCAATTTGGATCAAGAAGTATGAATGACTTTGAATTGAAAACTGTCACATTCGACGTAAACTGTGCCTTATATGGTGCCTCATGTGCTTAGCAATACGAGCCTTACGCCAACTAGCCAACTAGGACGCCGAAACTCAATTCCCTTTGGCTACCAAAGCACTGAGGGATAATATGTATGTCGATGATGCGTTGGTTGTGGCGCATGACATTCCCTAAGCCATAGCCATTCGAAAGGAGTTGACTGCCGCTTTACGCTCATCCGGCTTTCCACTCAGGAAATGGACAGCGAACTCTAAGACGATTTTATAAGGGAACACAGAACCCTTGGTGAACACGGCATTTTTCGATAAGTTTGAGGAAGCGGTAGCAAAGATATTGGAAATCCGATGGAACACACTATCATACAATTTCTACTTCATCACTCAGCCTCTCTAAGTTTATTTTCCCATCACAAAGAGGAAGGTATTTTCCACTATTGCACTATTATTCGATCAAACAGGATGGATAGCACTGGTGATAGTACAGGCCAAAATGCTGATGCAAGAGCTTTGGCTAACTAATTGGGGCTGGGACGATAGCCTCACGGGCGACGTTTTCGAAGCGTGGTCAGAGTTTAGAGCAAAGTATTCAGGAATCAACGAAGTTCGGGTGCCGAGTGGGGTGACATTCTCACCTTAGAAGACAATATTTTCATGGATTCTGCGATTCTTCGGAGAAGGCCTATGCCGCAGCGCTGTACGTAAGGGTTCACGGACCGGGAACGTAGACAGAAGTAAATTTATTAGCCGGGACGACCAAGGTTGCACCTTTGAAGGTAATTTCTTTACCGCGTCTAGAGCTATGTGGAGTGAGCAGGACCAATCGATATCGTGTGCGGAGGAGAGGTCTACGGACGAATCATGGAGAGTGCAGTATTACGTCGAAGACCGGGGCAGCCAGTGGCGCAGTGTTCTAAATGGGGCTACCTGGTGTTAGAAACGTGTACCATGTAGTGGAGCAGACGACGGAGTGGGAGGTATGAACGATGACTGAAGAGACGGCGGCGCGGGAGCCTTTGTAGGTATAAGTTGAAATTTGTTAGTTGTAAGGTAAATCAGTAAATTTAAGTTGAATTTATTCGATTAAGGTGAATTTGTTAGATTTAAGTTGTATTTGAAATCACAAATGCATACGATTAAGATTTTAATGGTTGTTAGATTAAATATGAATTGTTCGGGTTGTATCGAGGCTGCAAGACGCACGCTCCTACTTAGCCAACCGCTGCACTTACAAATGAGCATGAGCGGACGGTTCCCTTTGAGAGTGAAAGGTAGCCGAAAGAAGAAAGACCACGCGCTACGCGCTCTAGTGCAACTTTATAAAATTTAGATTAAAATAAATATCGTGGAATTTAAAACCAAGAGCTGCCTTTTAATTAACTTAAAATCGCCAATCAGGTGTGTGTGTTTTTTAAATTTTCAGCGGCAGTACGCTTCACCGGGCGCCCGGCGATTTGTCGCCACCCACCACCTCCAACCCGCGGCCTAGCGTTAATAGCCTCACCATCACAACCACGGGTACGTGCACCTCAATTATTATTCCTTATACAGTCCATCAAATAAACAGCTTGTCTTCCAAATACTTCTTGTTCGTCAATCCAGCCGTTCTATCCCATCTCTCCCGTTCCACCGCATATCTGGACGATGGTGAGAAAAACGTTTGGCCTGCGCATCTGTGCGTTCTTATCCAGCATACTGCCCCCGTTGAAAGAAGTAACTTTCAAGCAGCATTGTATTAGGGTAAAAGCGCTATCTTGTGTATTGGCCCTCGAAACAACCCGGTCGATATTTTTAGGTCGACTACTCTGACCCTGCCATCCGCTCGTGAATGTAGTCGCGTGACCATACCTTCTAAAACTGGTGATTCAGGTACGTCAATTGCTGTCATCGAGTTAGTGAGGACTTCGTCGGGTACCGCTTTTAGTGCATCGCCAATTAACAGTTGTGCTGGTGTCAGTGCTTCTTCATTATTCATTATAACACGCCAGTACGATGAATTAGCGCCTATGATATTTTCCATGAGAGTCTTAGTTAAGGCTGCTGTACACATCAAAGTAGTGGGCCGACGTGCCTCTTCGTTTGTAACTTACGATGTTTGAATTATGTCAGTTACGGGCCAAAAATTCGACTCTTCAAGCAGGGATGTTGGACCCAAATCTAAGATGGAAGCTACATTGCACTGCACCCGCGAGATAATATGTCTGCAGGATTTTTCTTAGACAGTACATGTCACCATTCCATATGGGATGTGTTCTCTTGCAGTTCACTCACGCTGTTATCCGCAAAACTGTGTGGAAGCGTGCAGCACGTATAAACAACAACCATACGCCCTATGTGATACGTCTGCGAAGCCATACACCTCACATACCTATGAATACGTAGTGCACACGTAGCGAGGGATTTCGATGTTTTGAATGTGATCGAAGTCATTTTGCAATTGAAGCTACAATTCCTTTAAGTTGACTGGAAGCGGGTCGTCCCAGCCAAGCTACTGTAACCATATTTCCTGTATGAGTATTTTGCTCCTAACAATGATTGGGCTTAGAAGATCCATCAGGTCTTAAATACGAGCGACTGCAGCCAGCACGGATCATTTCGTAGATTGACCCTACGTCATAGTGGAAACAAAACTTGTCCGATTTCGATTTTCACATGCTCAAAGCCTTTGTGCTGTCATCCCTGTAGTCAATCGGAACTTCTCCAGTTGCTTCTAAAATGATGTCTGTCTGTCTGATTAGATATATATAATCATATATATAAGAAATTTCTTTCTGCTTAAATTCTTCTAATGTTTCAGCATCAGTAAGCAAATAGTCAACATATAAATCCTGTTTTAACACGTTTGCTGCAACTGGATACCTTTTGCTATGCAGCTCTGCAATGTGATGCAAGAATCGAATTGCCAGAAAAGGCGACGATGCCACTCCGTACGTAACACTATTAAGCTCATAAATATAAATTCGTTGACTTTGATTGAATCTCCAAAAACCATCTGGAATCTTCGATCAGCCTTGTCTATCAAAAATTGTCTATACGTTTTCGAAATGTCTGCTATCAATGCAAACATGTGCAAACGAAACGCCGTGAGCGTTAGAAGCAACGGCTGTTGAAGTGTTGCACCAACTAAAAGAATATCGTTTAATGAACGGTTCGATGTTGTCTTTGCCGACACGTCGAATACCACCCGCAGTTTAGTAGTTTCACTCCAGGGACGCAACACGCAGTGATGCGGAATAACGTGGTATGGTTTGCTGAAGTCTACTGTGTTTACTAAAGACATGTGTCCCAGTTCCTTATATTTATGCATGAATTCAGCATACATTGTATACAGCCTTGGTTCCTTAAGTGAACGCCGTTCTATGGCCAAATAGCGTCCTTTAGCCATTTCGAATGAAGATCATATCACATCAATTGGCTCTGCGAAAAGAAGTCTCACACATAATAAACGTCCATCGGGTTGACTGTTGATATAAGAGGCAAACAACTCCTACATCGCTGTTCATTAGGATTCAGAGATGCAACTTTTGAAAATCCTTCTTCGATTTCCCAAAATTTCTTCAAAAGATCGCCCACCGTTTCCGGTCGTGATTGGATAGCTAGATTGTATTTTAACGGTCGCTGATGACTGTTAATCTGGTAACTGCCACCAACCATCAACCCAAGTTGTATATTGAGAAGACACGGTAAACCGGTGCCAAGCGATATTTTACTATCACCCAATAAATCAAAGAATATTTCGGCACTGAGCAACAAATCTATTTTATGAGGTTTGAAAAACTTGCAATCAGCAAAAACAATTGAATTTGTGGTACTAATCGGCTCACTTGGCTGTTGCGAAGTGATTGATTTCGTAACTAAAAGTGCGTGGTGCGTTGAAATTGGCTTATTCTTGATTTGGTTGTTGACATCACAACGTGTTTCGAACGAATTCCTCCTATGCCAACTACTTCATTATCTGCGCGATGCAATTTTAACTGGCGACCTTTGGCTGTCTCTTCCATGTTGAAGTTAATTTTGGAGCAAGAATCTGAAATAGCCCTGATCGCCCTATGTATTATTGCAGTCGGGATGAGTGCTCGTTTGGGACAGCATGTATGTAACGAAACAACTGGGTAAGTTGAGGAGCTGGTCTGCTCGTCTGTCAACGATTGCTGGATAGGCATGTTTGCCAAATTTGTGTTAACCGGACTAAATTTATGTAGAATACTATGATGCGGTAGGTGGCAAATGGGTCATCGAGACTTTGACTGGCATTTTATAGAATATGGCCTTTCCATAAACAATTTATGCAGTGTGCGTTACGCTTGACAAAGTTAAAACGTTCAAAGACTGGAAGTGAAATAAATTTTTCACATCCTCCAAGAAGGTGTTCAGTGGATTTACAATATGCACATGCAGAAGCTGTGCTAACAAAACTGTTGACCTTTCTGTTTGACGACTGTCCCCTTTTAATGCTGGGCGGTGTGGTGCCGGATGCTTTCAACTGAATCTCTAGAAATAAGCACCGACGATCTAATACCTTATAGCATTCGGCCCAAAAAGGCAGTTTCTCGTAATCTTGTCGTTCATCGTCGTACACCCTTGTTTCTTGATAAAACCTTGCTTCAACTAGATGGGCACTGATTGAATTTAAAGCATTTCGTTCATTTCCAATTGACAACATAGAGCAGTACACCGCGGCAACTGAATCAATGATTTTATTCAATGGAATTGGATTTGACTTAATCATTCCTGGCAAGTTCAACAAGGAGTAAATGTGAATGAGGAGAATTAGAACCTTGTTATCATATCGGACTCGTAACCGATCTAACGCTCTTTTATAATTACCAGATGTGACTTTAAAGACTTCAATAACGTAAAATGCAGGCCCTGATAAGCAACTCAGTAAATAATAAAATTTTTCAAAATCCGGTATGGTAACATCATTATCGACTAGTGTTCGAAAAACTTCTTATATTCATTATACTTGCCGTCGAAACGAGGCAGCTTTAATTTTGGTAATCTATTTCTCTGGCGTTCGGAATCTAATGTGATATCAAATGAACTTAGGAGTCTGAGTTCATTTAAGTAGTAAACGAAGTTTCGCTTTGGCTGAAATGTCCTCAAAGTCACTTCTATCCTTATAATCGGCGCTTAACTTTCGATTTCAGTCTGAAGAATACAATATTGTGGAAAGTTCGCTTCTATTAATTCTAACCCGCACTCAATTGTAGTTGCATCAGTCTTATTTCCATCGTTTTCAGTTCTCAAACAGTACAAAAATAATATAAATTTAAATTAAATTAATATAATTATAGAACAAAATAAAGGAAAATAAACACAAATGAAATAAAATATACAATACAAAACTAAACAACATTAAACGAAAAAATAAAAATTATAAAGAAAGGGGGAAAAAGAAAAAGAAAGAGTGTTGTATGTGTTGTATTTAGCTTAGAATTTATTCTACCAGATCCATTGGCTTTGTCCTCTGTAACCTGCGTCTGCGTTGAAGTTCCTGTATTGGTAGAAGGTTGACACCAACATTTGAGAGTTGGGTAAGCTTCGTCTGCAAATCATCGTTAGTTATATACCACCCAGCCTTGGTGATCATACGAATGATTTTTGATTGTTGTCTTTGTATTATGTCTGTATTTGATTTTTTGGCCGTTCCCCAGATTTGTGCTCCGTACGTCCAGATTGGTCTTATAATGGCTTTGTAGATCAGTATTTTGTTTTCTAATGTTACTATAGTGTCATCAGCAAATGTGGCTATCATTGAGGCGTCGCCATTTGATGATGGTATGTCCGCGGCAGTGGTTTCTTTGTCAGTTTTTTTGTACGTTGTGTATATTGATAACGTCTTGACCTAGTTCCGATAGCTCGTTCTTAAGTTCGTCAAGGTCAGTGGCGTAGTGCATATTCCTAAGTACTGTCTTGAATCCCCGCTCCTCTTTCGGCTTAATGGTGAAGTATTTAGTTTTGTTTTCCCTGAGCATCTTAACCACCGCCGAGTAGTTCGACGAGTCATTTGTCTGTACGCATACTTAGTTGTTTTTAAGTGTTTTTAAAATGTAGTTTTGTTGTATTATGTTTTTCAGAGCTTTGTTTAGTACGTTAATTTGTTCTACGTCCTGTACGTATATTGGTGGTGGCTTGTGAATTTTAGTAGGTGGTCGAGGTTGATTTGGCGCATTAGAATTTGGTACACTGCCATCTTCAGCCGTTTCGTCTGGTGAGAGGAGTTCGAACCTGTTATTAGTGTTAGGCGCGCTCAGCCAGTACTTTTGCAGTGTTGTTTGTGTTGTCGTTTGTGTTTGAGTTTTTTTCCTACTTTTTTTACTATTGGTATTTTGTTCGAAAATGTTGTTGGGAGAGATCTTACTACGGTTGCGTTTTATTTTTGACTCTTTTGGGTTTTGATTGGTTGAAGTTTGTACTTGCGTGTTTGATGTCTTTCCTCTGGTCAGTGTTGTTGTCGAAGAGAGGGAGCAAGTTGGCAACGTAGCTAAGAGAGTTGACGTGGTAGTTGTTGTATTGAGTGAGCTAGCAGCTGATGGTTTGAGTTGTGGTTGTTTTTGTTGGTTGGAAAGAGGAGAGTGCCGTCGTTGGTGAAGCGCATTTTGCACTCCACGGCAGGGGTTGCATATTACCTGCTGCCATAGAACAAGTGACAGTTAGTTGAGCGGTAGAGCGAGAGGTTGCGTTTGTTTGGATTGATGATCCGTTATTGTTTTCACTTTGTGATTGTGTAGCTTTTTGATGTATTGGGGGAGAGCAAGAATGCGCTCTCTCGAAATTAGCGGGAAGTGAGTCTTTGTGAGAGTCACTGATGTTGATGCTGTTGTTTGAACAGCTTGTTTATATGCCAAGGTATTCGTTGTTGTTATTACGTTCTTACGCAACATGCTCTGTTTGTACTTTTTCGCATTGTTTCGTATTCCTTCTATTTGATAGATTTGATAGTCACGTCTTCTTCGTTCCGTGTTCATATTTTTTTTTTCTTTTTTCTTTATATTTAATTTTTCTGTTATTATTAGAACAACTTAAATTAAATCGTATATACAAAAATTAACAAAACAACTTAAATAATAAGTGGGGAAATGATTAACTAATAATATTATAAGGATCTAATAGGGAGATCGACAGGGTGGGATCTTCCCAGCCGTCTCGCCACCCTAACTCCTCCCATTCTGCGTCGTTTTAGAAGGCGCCTTGCTAGTTTATTTGGATGATTTTTTAACCTCTCTATATATTTTTTGGCCTGACGATGTATCACATCGCCAATTTTAGGTAAATTTAACTCGTTTTCAAGGTCCGCCGTTCGCATGAACCGAGGGGCACCAGTAAGCATTTGCAATGTCTTGGCCTGCAGTACTCTCACCTTCGTGATGTTTGACCTCGCTGCTATGCCATACACCTGCAAACCGTATCGCCAAGCAGGAGCAATTATGGTTTTGTAAATGTTCACCTTATTTCCCAAGGACAATTTATTCCTGCTAGTTAAAAGCCAATGCAATTCAAAAATCCACTGTCTTAAGGATTTCGTGATATTTGAAATATGCGTCTTGAAAGTTAGCCGCCTATTCAAATACACACCCAGGTATTTGTAACCTGAATGGTGTTTCAGAAGCTGGTTTCCAATGAAAACTCCCGGACAGAAATCCGGCCGTAAGGCGTACGTCACATTGGCACATTTGTTTTTGTTAATGAAAATGTTCCAACGTCGTGTCCAGTTTTCAAAAATATGCAGGTATTGCTGCAGTGAGTCCGTGGCTTCGTAGATGCACTTGTTTCTGACGAGGATGGCCGTATCGTCTGCAAACGTGGCAATGATCAGATCCAGAGGATCCTTCAGTGGTATTTCTGACCCAGTGCGCATGTCGTGCGTGAACAGGGTATAGAGTATAGGCCCCAAAACGCTACCCTGGGGGACACAGGATTAGTTATATGCAAACCAGCACGTAGTGTGTCTGCATATGAGGTGTCTCCCTTGACCATTACCGCCGGGACGTAACTCACTCTTCTCATAGAATCTTCCCTGTTGCTGGCACGCGCCGAAGTTGATATATTGGGTTTTAGGCTGTTTAATTTCTTTTTGAAAACTCGGCAGTCCTTACTCCAAGCAGCATGTTTCTCACCGCAATTTATGCAGCAAAGATCCTCCACAGCCAAACATTGGGTGGTTATATGGTTTTGCCCACATTTTCCACAAATCAACTGTCGCAGGCAGTAATTTTTGGTGTGCCCAAATCCAAAGCATTTATAGAACTAAATGACAGTCAGGTTCTTTTTTGGAATTTCCACCAGGACACGTTGCCTGCCTATATGCTGAATTTTCAGAGCCTCCTTATTGTTAGGCGCTTTGGCAAGGTTGATGAAGAAGAAGTTGTTTGGTACCACCTTTTCAGTGTCTGCTCCATTAACCTTGGTGATTAACTTGCGGGGGTTGGGATTAAACACACCGGTGACATTGTGGCCTTTGGTATAAAAGGCTTCCTTGATAATATTGTGGGGGGTGGTGCTAGCCAGGTTGCGAACAACTACCCTGAAAGCTTTGTCCTCTTTAAGCTGGTATGTGTAGTGTTTAATGTTACGCTCTTTTAGGTAACGGACCAGAATACGATACGAATCAGAATCCTCAGTATAGACACTTACAGTATCATTTCTCATAACTTTAAGCGAGAAACTGTTTGGTTCGGAGACCAGAGCCGGCTCCTGTTCCAAAAGGTGGGCATTGGTCACATTATCAATGTTGGGGTGGTTTTCTATTCCTGCGTGTGGTTTCAGTATCAATTCCCTCAAGCAAAGCATCAGCGTCAAGGACCATTTTCTCGGCTTCGGTAAGTGTTTCAGTGATCTCATCCTCATCCCAGTCAGATAGCAGAGCAAAACGATTTGATGATGTGCCAGGACTTTCCAGAGAAATAGAAGATTCCACGGTTTGGGCTGACCTCTTTTTCCCCTTCTTTAGCCTTCCATGACGGGAAAGTGGACTGGGTGGTCTTTTTGACGCAGTCGTCTGCCAACACACCTGAGCACAAGGAGTCGCAGTTGTGGTACAAATCGGAACCGTGCTAAAAGAAACAGCTGGCACCGGGGCAGCGCCAGTCAAAAAATGACTCTGCAAATCAACGAACGAACACATTTCAGGTAAGGCGCTTGAATGCGTCACTATATACTTGGAGACATTTGATGTTGTTGTTGTTGTTGTCTTAGTTGATGTACAGTTGTCATGTAGCCATGAGGTATCATTAGGAACACGCCGCAACTCGGAGTCAGATAGAATTTTCATCTCTGTTAGAATTGCTAACACCCGAAACCTCGCAAAGATTCCGAATTTTTACCATTTTTAATGCATTTGCCGCAGCGCGGCGAACCGAATGGCGCTTAATTTTACCCGTTCTTATTTTTAATTTTATTTTTAACTGAGGTTATAGCAAAATGAATTTCCTTATTTAATTTATTTTAATTCTTCACTTGAGTTTTTTGACACAAGATACAACGAAGAACATGTGTTGTATCTAGCTTCGAATTTATTCTACCAGGTCCACTGACCTTGTCCTCTGTAACCTGCGTCTGCATTGAAGTTCCTGTATTGGTAGTAGGTTGACACCAACATTTGAGTGTTGGGTAAGCTTCGTCTGGTAGATACGACTTATTCTTGTAATCTCCTCTGTCACTGTTGGAATATTAAGATCACGATGCAGATACTCGTTAGTTATATACCACCCAGCCTTGGTGATCATACGAATGATTTTTGATTGTTGTCTTTGTATTATGTCTGTATTTGGGTTTTTGGCCGTTCCCCAAATTCCTGCTCCGTACGTCCAGATTGGCCTTATAATGGCTTTGTAGATCAGTATTTTGTTTTCTAATGTTAATTTTGATTTGAGCAGCCAATATAATTGACTAATCCTCAGCTTGATTTGATCCCGTTCTTTAAGTATATGGTATTTCCGGTTGAGTTTGTTGTCAATATATAATCCTAGGTATTTGACTACATTTTCAATTTTTACGTCAGCTCCGTCAATCGTTATACGGGGTGGTGTGAATTTAGTTTTAGTTTTATATATAACATGTACTGTTTTGGTATTATTTACTTTTATTTTCCACTATTCAAACCACCTTAGGGTAGTATCCAGATGCTGTTGCAGTTTAAATGTTGCTGTGTTTACTTGTCTATGTGCGCTAAGTACTATAGTGTCATCAGCAAATGCGGCTATCATAGAGGCGTCGTCATTTGGTGTTGGTATGTCCGCTGTAAAGATAGTGTATAATAACGGTCCTAGTACACTTCCTTGTGGTACGCCTGTTTTTATTTTTCTTAATGTGGAATATTCATCTGAGTACTTAACGAAAAAATGTCTTTCTTTGATATAGTATACTAATATCTGTAGTAAGTTATGCGGGAATATATTGCGCAATTTGCTGATTAGTCCTTTGTGCCAAACTTTGTCGAATGCCTTTTCTACATCTAGAAAAACTCCTATGCAGATCTTTCTGTCGTCAAGATCATTTAAAATATTATGAGTCACACGATGGATTTGTTGTATGGTCGAGTGTTTTCGTCGAAAGCCAAATTGGTGGTCATGTATTATATGTTTCCGTTCCATAATCGGAAACAGTCGCTGGCACAGGAGCTTCTCGAATATTTTTGACAGCACTGGAAGTAAGCTAATTGATCTATATGATGATGGATTATATACGTCTTTACCAGGTTTTGGAATTACAATGACTTCAGTCACTTTCCATATTTTAGGAAAGTAATTTAATCTAATTATCGCGTTGAAAATATTACGTATGTGTACCACTGCTTGAAGTGGTAGCTCCCTTAAAAGTTTTCTGTCAATTTTGTCATATCCGGGTGCTTTTTCGGGCTTTATGTCGTGCTGTATACATTTGAGTATTTCATTTGTGCATGTTTTTTTAAGGCGAGTTGGCTGGGGAGTGACTGTCGAGTTTATATGACAGTCATCTTCGTTGAGTGTTTCATCAGCAAATATTTTTTCATAATAATTCGCTAGAACTGTCGCCTTGTCTAGGTTCGTTACTGCCCATGATCCATTGTCCATTTTTATAGGTGCCTGGTGTATTGTTTTATTTGTCAGTTTTTTTGTAGCTTTCCACAGGGAGTAGTCGGTAAAGCTTGTCGGAGTTAGCCTCTGTAAATATTTCGTGATTTCGTAATTTTTGTGATTTTGGAGATATTTTCTAATTTCTTTAGTTGCCTTGTTATATTTATTTTTCGCATCGGGGGATCTGCAAATAGTCCATGCTTTTCTCAGTTTTCTTTTTGGACATATCAATTTGCGAAGCGTAGGGGGTGTGTATCGCTTTACATGGTGTATAATATTGTCCTGAGTTGCTTGCAATACTGCCTTCTCAATGGTATCGTTTAGGTGGACTACGTTGTCGGGTGGAATGCTTGTATTTAAGTTTGTGTTAATGTAGTCGCGATACGTATCCCAGTCAGTTTTGTTGTTATGCAATAGTTTAGAATTGGTTGTATTTACTTCAACTGAATTAAGTTCTAGTAGTATAGGTGTATGGTCTGACGATAGTTCCAGTTTTGACGTTATGACACATTTATTTAAGTCTATGTCTTTGAGTATATAACAGTCAATGAGGTCAGGCTTTTTATTTTTGTCTGTTGGCCAATACGTTGGTTCGCCGGTACTAAAATATTGAGCTTTTACTAACAGTAGTGCACCCTGTAAGTTTTTACCATTCTTGTTTGATATTCTGGAACCCCAGTCTGTATGCTGGGCATTGTAGTCGCCTGCAGCTGTAAACTGTTGTCCGAGAGTTTTTAAGAAGTCAAGGTATTGCGACTGTGAGATATTGTGCTTTGGTGGGCTGTACACGGCTGTTATTCGTAGTTGTCCGTGTGAGTCGAAGATTTGTATGCTTGTCGACTGGATATAGGTTTCTTGGAATGGAAACAGTACGTTATGTTTAATGTTTTGTTTAATAATGATAGCAGTCCCACCGTGTCCTGTAATGTCGTGATGGATTGTGTGGTACATCTTGTATCCATGTATGTTCATGTGCTGGCTACTTGTATAGTGTGTTTCCGATATCAAAGCAATGTTAATGTAGTTGTTGTGTAGGAAAAGCTGTAATTCATTCAGGTGATTTTTTAATCCGTTTGCATTCCAAGTTAAAATTTTTATTTTAGTGTCCATTCTTGTTGTCGAGTTTTGTCAATAGTACTGTTATGATATTTATCATATTACTCATTTGTTGCGCTAGTTGTTTTATTATATCTTTTATTTCCGCTAAATCTTTTGAAAATTCGGTCTTTTTTTCTGTGTTTTCACTAGTCTCATTTTTGTTGGTTTCGATTTTGTTGCTTTCGTTTTTGTTGTGTTCCTCATCTTTTTGTTGAGGTTGTAACTGATTTGTGGGGTTTCTACGGTTACTGGCTGCTGTTTGGGAGTACGTTATTCCAATTTTGACTTTGTTTGATGTCTGTTCTACTACCTGATGGTCATCTTTTGTATCGTCTTTCTCTTTTAGTGAGGGAAATCTTTTAATTTTTAGATGTTTGTATACGTCACATCCCTTATAGTTGGCTGTGTGTGAGCCGCCACAAAGAGCGCATTTAATTTGATATGCACTTATTAGTTTGCAGTCAATAGTTTTGTGTATGCCAGCGCATTTCATGCAGATCGGGTCTTTTGTGCAGAAATTTCGTGTATGACCATATTTTTGGCAGTTTGAGCACTGAGCTACCGTGCGTTTGTGGTGTGGTGGCTCAAAGATGACTTTGGTACATAGGAGTGTTGTAATATTAAAGATTTCTCTATTATTTGCTTTGGCTTTTAGTTCAATGAAAAATAGCGGCAGTTGTTTATTTGTCAGTTTTTGTTGTACGTTGTGTATATTAATAACGACGTGGCCTAGTTCCGATAGCTCGTTCATAACTTCGTCAAGGTCAGTGGCGTAGTGCATATTCCTAAGTACAGTTTTGAATCCCCGCTTCTCTTTCGGCTTAAAGGTGCAGTATTTAGTTTTGTTCTCCCTGAGCATCTTAACCACCGCCGAGTAGTTCGACGAGTCATTTGTCTGTAGGCATACTTCGTTGTTTTTAAGTGCTTTTAAAATGTAGTTTTGTTGTATTATGTTTTTCAGTTTAGTTACAACAACGTCCTGTACAGTTGGTGGTGGCTTGTGAATTTTAGTAGGTGGTCGAGGTTGATTTGGCGCATTAGAATTTGCTTCTGTACCACTGCCGTCTTCAGCCGTTTCGTCTTGTGAGAGGAGTTCGAAACTGTTATTAGTGTTAGGCGCGCTCAGCCAGTACTTTTGCAGTGTTGTTTGTGTTGTCGTTTGTGTTTGAGTTTTTTTCCTACTTTTTTTACTATTGCTATTTTGTTTGGAAGTGTTGTTGGGAGAGAGCTTACTACGGTTGCGTTTTATTTTTGACTCTTGTGGGTTTTGATTGGTTGAAGTTTGTACTTGCGTGTTTGATGTCTTTTCTCTGATCAATGTTGTTGCCGAAGAGAGGGAGCAAATTGGCATTGTAGCTGAGAAAGATGACGTGGTGGTTGTTGTAATTAGTGAGATAGCAGCTGATGTCTGCGTTGTGGTTGTTGTTGTTGTTGTTGGTTGTAACGAGGAGAGTGGCGTCGTTGGTGAAGCGCATTGTGCAATCTACGGCAGAGGCTGCATATTACCTGCTGCCATGGAACAGCTGACAGTTAGTTGAGTGGCAGAGCGAGAGGTTGCGTTTGTTTGGATTGATGATCCGTTATTGTTTTCACTTTGTGAGTATGTAGCTGTTTGATGTATTGCGGGAGAGCAAGAACGCGATCACTTGAAATTAACGGGAAGTGAGGCTTGGTGTGAGTCACTGATGTTGATGCTGTTGTTTAAACCGCTTGTTGATGTGCCAAGGTATTCGTTGTTGTTATTTATGCGGACAGCTGTTTGAGAGTGTGGTACGCTCATGCTGTTACTTGATGGATGATTTTGTTTTTGCGAGCTGCACGCAGTCGGGGGACTGCGTTCAACAGGCATCATGAGATAAGAACAATTGATTATCTTGTCTCTTGATTTAGTTTTTGTGTTTTTAAATTCGGAAAGCGAAAGGAGGCGACTAGTCGACTTGACAGTGCACTTGCGATACAACAAGTGCACAGAGTTACGCACAAAATTCTAAATGACATTGAGGATAATAAATTTTGTATTGGACTTTTCTTGGACGTGGAAAAAGCTTTTGACAAAGTTTGGCATAAAGTACTCAAAGGAAAACTTAACAATATATTCATTCAAAACATCGCAACTTTCGCCGATGACACAATACTCCTAAGTGCTCACAAAAACATAAATACTACAACATCCATGTTGCGAGCATACTTTAATAAAACACTTGACTGGCTTAGAAAGTGGCATATTAAAATAAACAAAAACAAAACAGTACAAGTTATATACACTACTGAGACTAGATTCACACCAATCCATATACAAAAAAAGCGTGATCAAATCAAAATGAAAGTAAGACAACTGCACTGGCTGCTCAAACCAAATACAAACATTTCACTTGAAAACAAGCTCATAATCTATAAGACAATTATTAAACCAATTTGGACATATGGAGCCGAAATATGGGGAGTTGCCAAAAAATCAAATATAAAGTAAATCCAGAGGCAACAATCAAAAATTATTCGCACCATCACAAAGGCCCAATGGTATATCACCAACACGGACCTTCATCGAAACCTAAGAATTGCGACAGTAGATGAGGAAATAATCAATTTAAGCAGAAAATACCAAACCAAACTTTCCCAGCATTCGAACGATACCATTAGAAGAACTAACTCGGCAACGTAGGCTAAAAAGGGTGATACCAGTGGACCTCACATAACACATTACTTCATTATACTACTTACTCATTGTTAATTGGTGTTATCTTTAATTGTTTATTTATTGTTAAAATACATGTCTTGTTAAATTCCAGTCACAACACAACTTTAAAAACTGATTGTAAAATTAAAATTCACCCACTTGCCCTAAATATTAATCTGTACAATAGTCGATTTATTTTTCTATAATAGACAATGTACTCTTCTTTTGGGAAAATAAAAAAAAAAAAAAAACAATCTCGAAGACTATTGAAAGCAGAGGGAGTAGACTGATTGGTCTATAAGACTCTGCTTTTGCTGCGTCTTTTTTTACTGGTTTCTGAATAGCAGTAATCTTAGCTACTTTCGAGACTCTCGAAAAATAATTCAGTATGATCATAGCGTTAAGGATGTTTCTTACATATTCAATAGCTTTCACAGGTAGCTCTCTTAGGAGTTTCCTATTTATTTTGTCATATCCTGGGGACTTTTTCTTCTATGTCATTCTTAATACATTTTGTTATCTTTCTTATGGTACTCTTTTCACATTTTAGATGTTCTGAACCTCTGATAATACTTGTGTTCAGCTGTGGATCATCTGAGATCTTGGCGACTTCTCCAAAGGCGCTTTGGGAGTAGTCAGCTAATACTTTGGCTCTGTCGAGGATCTTTAGAGGAGCCTGATGATTACTTTTGTTTGTCCATACTTTGGTAGCTTTCCATAAAGAGTAGTCCGTATATATGACAGTCAGTTCTGTTGTTGTACAAAAGTCTGTTTGCATGTGTAGGCGTGACGTGCGAGTCATATATTAATTCTATAGGGTTGTGGTCTGGCGAGAGTTCGAATCGTGATAAAATTTTACATTTCAGAAAATCCAGGTTATTTGTGATAAAAAAATCTATCAAGTCAGATGTTTTATTAATGTATGTTGGAAAATAAGTTGGTTCGCCTGTACTCAAGTGTTTAGAGTGTGTGAACTGCATTCGTTAGCCTCCCCACATAGTGTGTTTCGCATTGTAATCACCGGCTGCAATGAAGCGTTGTTCAAGAGAGTTGAGGAAGATCTTGTGAGAGGTCTTATGAGATCATTAATTTGAATGTTCGTTGCTTGTATGTACTTATGCTGATAATGCTTAAACCCGTCGGGCTTCATGCTGTGCCATCGGGTGGTTTGTGTTATATACTTTGTACCCTCTAACTTGTATAAAGTGTTCGTTTGTGCAATGTGTCTCTGAGATTAGGGCTATGTCAACGCTGTTGGCATGAAGAAGTATTTGTAGTTCGTCAATATGGTTTTTCAGTCCGCTTGTATTCCAAGTTATAATACATAATTTAGTTTCCATTTTGTTTTTCCATCTTCGATGTGAGAATTGTTATGACGTTTATCATATTTGTGACTTGTTGAAACAGTTGTTTCATTAGGTCTCTCATCTCAGTAATGTCAGATATTTATGTCAATGCATCTGCTTGCGTATTCATTCTTTGGATTCATGAGTTGTTCCTTCTTATTCTTTTTGCCATTTTTGTTGTTATTCTTATCATTAGCTACTTGAGTGTAGGATGAACCGGTCTTAATTTTGTTTAAGTTTTGAATCTCTGTTCGAGCTACTGCTACTATCTCAGCCGAAACTTGGGGGCTAAAGATGAAGATGTAGTAGTGGCTGGTAAGGTAACACGCAACCATAGGGCTAGCACAGTTGAACTTTTGGACATTGATATTCGAAAGGTTTCATGGATGTATTAATTTGCGAAGAGTTCTATGGGTAGAGGGGGAATTAGAGACTTTTGTAGAAGATGAAACTGAAGGAGTGGGGCAGGGAATAGAGGAAGACGAATACGTATTATAGGGATGATTAAAAGGGACAGACGGACAGAAGAAGTATTAGAGTGGATAAAGGTAGAAGGAGCTACTAGAACTGGAACATGATGGGACGATTGGGTAGGTATAGAAGAAGTTACAGAAGAGTAGTTGTTAAGGGATGGGAAGAAGTTAAAAGAAGTGGAGGGGAATGAAAAGAAGAGGTTTGAGGAGTCGAAAAGTTAATAAGTGGCCCTGTGAAAATCGCAAAATTATGTTAGAGGATGTCGACAGTTGTACTGGATTGGGCGTAGGAACCGAGTCGAATGGATACTCCGTAAACATTTTGCCCCAGCATCAAACTCTGAGGCGAGCTCAGTGAATAACTTGCTTAATTGATAGTACTTACTATGCATAGGGAAGTGCATCAAGGAGAAGTCACCCTGACGTTTGAAGCAAGTAGAGCAAGACCTCCTACTGCCACCACATACAGGTTTAGCCAGTAAAAACAAAGCACTGAGGGTGGGCGATATTATCTCCAGTCCATCAAAAGACCCGTTTAAGCTTATTATCATTAAAGTTGTCTTTGGTGGTTCTAACCGGATTACCGCAAGTAATTTTGCGGAATTTTCCTACAAAATTTGACAAAGGAAACTATGCACCAGGCACCAATAAGAATGGATCATGGACAGTAACGAATCTAGAAAAGGCGACAGTGCTAGCGAATCATAATGAGAAATATTTGCTGATGAACCACACAACAAAAACGGCTGTCCTATAAACTCGAAAGTTACGCTCTTGACAACTTGCCTTATGGCAAACTATTAAGGGAGCTACCACTTACAGCAGTATATACGCAATATATTCAACGCGAATTAGACTAAATTACTTTACTAAAGTGTGGAAAGTGGCTGAAGCCATTCGAATTCCAAAGCCTGATAAAGACGTACACAATCTAGCATCATATAGACCAATTACCTTACTTCCAGTGCTGTCAAAAATATTCGAGAAGCTCCTGTACCAGCGACTGCTCTCTATTATGGAACGCAAACATATAATACCTTAACACTAAATTGGCTTCCGACTAAATCACTGGATCATTGAACAAGTCCATCGTGTTGTTCATAAAATTTTAAACGATCTTGATGAAAAAAAATTCTGATTAAGACTTTTTCTAAGTGCCTTTTGCATTAGACAATATGTGGCACAAAGGACCAATCAGCAAGCTGAGGATTATATTTCCGCAGATTCCCGCAGTATTAAAGACGTTGATATGCTATATCACAGAAAGACATTTCTTCATTATGTAGTAAAACAAATATTCTACATTAAGAAAAATCAAAACGTTATTATACACTGTCTTTACAACGTATATCATCACTGAATGATAACACATCAATGATAGCCACATTTGCTAATGACACTATACTACTTAGCATACATAGACAAGTAAACACAGCATCATGTAAACTTCAACATCTGGTTTGAAATGTGGAAAATAAAATTAAAAAACACCAAGACAGTACAACTAAAATTAAATTCACACCACCTCGTATAACGATTGACGGAGATGGCATTAAAATCGAAAAATTAAGCTAATTACCTATGGTTATATATTGACAACAAACCCAAGGAAAACCCACACACTTAAAGAAACGAGATCAAGGCTGCTCAAATCGAAATTATCATTAGAAAATAAACTTCTGATTTACAAAGATATCATAAAGCCAATCTGGACCTACTGAGTACAAATTTGGGGAACGGCCACGAAATCAAATACAGCATTAATACAAAGACAACAATGAAAAATCATTCATATGATCACCAATGCTGGGTGATAATCCACTAACCCTGAACTGTTGTTTCTAATATTGTTATAATTTAATTTTATATTTGGGGTCTTCACGAATCGTCGTTAATGTGTGGTATATATTTAAAGTGTTATATTTTTATAAAGTCGTCAACAAACTGCACGTAGCTTCAAACAAAAAAAAAAAATTTTTTTTATTGTCATAAACTAATCCCACAATTGTGTGTGATGAACTGGTAACTCTGAGTGTTGACAATTTGTGTTGCGAATTTTTATATTTATTGTGAATAGAAAGTCTGCTCAATCATATGTTAGTTGTGATATACAAAAGCAATTTGTGCAAACATTTTCTAGACACTGGAAAATAATAGCTTTTATGGTTTCTGCTTTCTTTCTCTGTTTCTTAGTTAGAGCTGTGCTACTTTGGGATACACATCCATAGAAAATAAGTTAATAGATATAATCAGTAAAATAACATGGAAGTACCTGTTCCTTTGACTTAAACATGAAAAATTGTTCTTTTTTATGATGTCAAAACACTATCTTGACAAACTTACCTTCGTTGTCACTAAAAATTTGCAAAAATAATAAATTATTTATGGCATTTTCTGTAGTTATTTCAATTGATTTCCTCTTTTCGTTTATTTGCGGCATTCTCAATTTGTTTGTTTATATTTGTGTATAAGGCAACAGCTGATATGAACAGTTTACGACGTCAAAAAACGAAATTGGTCGTTCACGAAATGTAGAGAGTAACTCAATAACTTTATAACTTTCATATATATACGACGTTTCGTGAAGACCCTTATCATTTTATTTTTGTTACTATTTTATTCACTTCGCTTCTTTTTTTTTTTTTCATAATTAAATTATAACATTTAACGCAGTAAACTGCATAACACATTTGGTTGATTAAAAAAAATAATGACGTGAAAAAAAAATTAGACTTATACTAAATTAAAAACGATGTAAATTGCGCCGAAAAGGCAATGATATAGAAGGCTGTATCCTTCTTAGGGGGAGATAACGCGGGTGTAGCCTCTTCAGTCTACGCCTTGTTGAGATACGGGTGAGGGAGGAAGCTAGCGGATTTGGGTGCGATAAAAGTCTGTAGCGATAGCGACAGCTGTGAGAATTAATTACCTCCATAACAGTTGGCACGGCAAGATCCCTATGCAGCGTGGTGTTGCGGACGTACCAAGGGGCGCCTGTAAATCTTCTGAGAGCCTTGCTCTGACACGCGTGCACTCTTCTGATGTTGTAGACAGCAGTAGTGCCCCAAATTTGTATAGCGTAGCGCCAAGCAGGTGCCACTACTTGCAGATAGATGAGCCTTTTATTAGTTAAGGATAACTTATTCGATGGGCGGAGGAGCCACTCCAGTTCCTTGAGCTTTTGGTAGCAGCGCGCTACCTTAATGTGTGCACGCCAGGTAAGACGCTTATCCAGGATCAAACCGAAATACCGAAGTTGCTCCATTTGCGGAATGATGCTTGTGTTGTAAGTCACAACCGGACAGACGCATTGCCTTAATGTGAAGGTGCAGTGGGCTGATTTCTCAGAGTCTATGGCTATATTCCAACGCCTGGCCCATGAGTGGAGTCTATCCAGGTAGCTGGACAATTTCTTCGCTTCTAGCGTCGAACAAGTGAAGTAAAGTTTTAAAAGAAAAAAAAAATTTAAGTAAAAATCAAAAAAAAAAAACCATTTTTACAATTTTATTTAATCTATATATATAAAATCGGAAGTATGTTTGCCGTTTGGCTGTATGTTTGTATGTTTATCCGTCATGGACGCCGAAACCGCGGGATCGATTTTGATGAAATTTTCAGGGAATCTCTATAATAGCCTTAAGAAAGTTACTGTGTATATTGGTGCAAAAAAAAAGGTGAATTCGCTAAATAGTAAGACCAACTCAATTTTTAGATGCTTCTCAAACTGTACAGATAGAAATAATATACAAAAAGAATGCAGCATCTGAGAATTGAGTTTGCCGCCAGTGCTACTCAAACTGTACAAAGTCGAAATGTTTAAATATTCGAATGAAAAAAAAATCAAAAAAGTGAAAAATACGAAAATAAAACCAGTAAAAATATCTCATGTTCTTCGTTGTATCTTGTGTCTTGGCCCGCCCAGTGGTGGCTACTCCACCCTAAAATCAGCTTCCTGACATTGTAAGGCTGGTAAGCTGACTAAGCCATTGGCTGGCAAGCGGAGCCGATAGTCTTCCTCTGCCTCGACATAAAGGTGTGAGGCACGAGGTAGAAGTCGGCTTCCAGCTCAGATCATTGAGGCGGGGAGTCAACCAGGGTGCTCCTGATAAGCGCCACGCCATCTGTCCTAATTGATAACAGTATTAAATACACCCCACTAACAAAATGTATCCATAGGCCCGCTAACAGCGGCTATCGGCATGTATAAAATTGTCCTCTCCTCAGCCTACTTTCCAACAGACAAGCAAATATCCCGTCACTGGTAGTTAAGAGGCTTGTCGACCGCTGTCGCCCGACAAAAGACAAAAAGGAAAGACGGTCTTTTTATTAATAGTCGGCAAGAGGCCTTTTTGCCATCTCAACTTCGCTGCAACCACACACCCCTGACCCGTGGATCTTAGGACGTCGTGCTAGCAACCTTTCTCGCGTAATTTTTGACGAAGACAAGGTACTCTGGTCTATCTACTTATTCTAGCCTTTTAAGGCAGCAAGCGCCGATGGCATTTTTCAGGCTCTGCTGTAGAATTGCATCGACGTAATCATCGAACCACTAATTGGTCTCACTAGTCTAACTTTGTGCACCCTAAAGACTATGGACCATTTAATGGAGCTCCATGTCAGGCAAAGGCTTGCAAACAGGAATAGAATCAAAAATTGATTAACAATCGTTTTCGAAAAAACGGAAAAGTTAACAATATTAAAGTCGAAAAAATTTTACAAAAGTAACCATCGCGACGCCTGAATTGATAATACATATGTATAGTGTTATCAGTACTCATGTACATCAGGTGTAAATTAAATAACACGTAACATGAATAAATATATAATATAATAATAAACAATAAAATAAAAATGGATCTGTATATCTATTATATTTAGTATTCATACGTATTTTATAGCTTCAGTCAACGATACACAAAATGAAAATGTACGTTGTTTTTAGCGCCTATTCAAAATTCATCATTCACCGTTTCCATTTACGCTTTAATGGATTCATTAATCTTATTTGTTTGATAGATGAGAACGGCATTATGATGGGAGAATTTGGCTTTTTTACGGCAGATGGAATTTACCATGTTACTATCTATGCGACCGATGAGAACGGCAAATTTCGCATATTGGCGATGCGTAATTACCCCTATGTATCTATGGGTTCTAGTGAGTAGTACAATTTTTTTAATAAATTACTTTATAACAAAGGTATAATTGAAATTCTTTTTAGAGTCCACTGCTGACTTAATGACGCCTAAGGCTACGATCAGCACAACGACTACGGAGCAACCGAAGGAACCATCGCCGAGATACAATTTGAATACGCAATCCTGTTCGGGTTGCTACGTCAAGAATGACGCCACAATACCGATGGTACTAACAAAAACACAAATTCGACCTTTATCAAAACGTTTGAAAGTCGTGCTAGACACAACTCGATCAGGTACTTACGTAGAACTCAAGGCATTGTCCGAAACCGACCTATAAATTGTTTCAGCATTACAAAAACAGATAAGCACATATACAGCTCAAACGAAAATCAGTACGAACAAAATTTCCCCAATAATTTGAGCACCAAAATAAGGTCAGGAAATGAAAACAGGAGAAACGTTCACTCCATTGTGATTAATGAATTTAGTGCAGCAAATGCAAGTGGTATGACAAATACAAATAGTGTGATCTTAGAGGCCGATCTCGTGTAGAGTCCGAACAGCCAATCATTAACACCAGCATGCATTAATTCTGGTCATTTTTTAATGCAAAAACGCATTTATTGAGAAAAATTGGTACAATATTTATTACTCGAAATATTTTCCATTATTTTCTAAAAACTTTTCCTACCTTTGTGGCAACTTGGCAATACCGCGTCGAAATAACAGTCGTGGCTTGGAACCAACCATTGGCCCATTTCCGTACTTCATCAGTATTTCGAAACCAACCAAGTAAGCCATGCTGCATGGATCTGAACAAGTGGTAATCAGAAGGCGCTATGTCTTGTGAGTAAGCTGGGTGCGGCAGAACTTCCCAATCGATCTCTAACAGTGTATCCTTCACAACTCTTACAAGGTGTGGCCGAGCGTTGTCATGCAAGAGAATGACCTTGCGTCTCTTGCTCGCTATCGGTGGTCTGTCTAGCAACAATGCGTTATTCAATTGGTTCAGTTGACGTTGGTACATATCTGCAGTAACAGTTTTGTTCTGTTTTACAAGTTCGTAATGCACTACTCCTTGCTGATCCCACCATGTACAGCAAGACCTTATGACCATGAATATTCGGCTTCGGTGTCAATGTAGATGGCTCTCCTTGGTTAACCCATGCCAAAATCCACCTTTCATCGCCGGTCACAATACGCCACAGAAAACTCTTATTTTTTTGCCTATCAAAAATTGACACTGCGATGTTGAAGCGGTTTGAAATCGTTTTTTCACTCAATTCGTATGGGAGCCATTTTCATCTTTTTGGATCTTTCCCATCGCATGTAAACGTCTGGAAACAGTTGATTCATCAACTGCTAAGTTCTCTGCAAGTTCCTTCAGAGTTTGAGTCGAGTCTCCGTCCAATAAGTCTTCCAATTCATTATCCTGCAACTTTTTTGATGCTCTAGGCCGTTCTTTGCCATTGACATAAAAATCACCACTTTGAAATCATTGAAACCAAACCCGCCAATTGAAATATGACGGAGCAGCATCTCATACGTGTTTGAGAAGCTTGGGAAACAGATTTATTGAAATCAAATAAATAGAGTAATTAATGTCGAAAATTCAATTTCGTGCGTCCAATGATTACCGTCAATATATATTAAATAACTTAATACCACTAAATGGAAAGCTGCTATTTTAGTATTGAAAAATGTCAAAACCATTGAATTAGAGAGCTGTTTTCCAGGTATTTGCACTGACACTGTGAATTTTGACCATTAGATATCACTGACTAGAATTAATGCAATCTCCCATAATAATAATAATAATAATAATAATAATAATAATAATAATAATAATAATAATAATAATAATAATAATAATAATAATAATAATAATAATAATAATAATAATAATGATAATAATAATAATAATAATAATAATAATAATAATAATAATAATAATAATAATAATAATAATAATAATAATAATAATAATAATAATAATAATAATAATAATAATAATAATAATAATAATAATAATAATAATAATAATAATAATAATAATAATAATAATAATAATAATAATAATAATAATAATAATAATAATAATAATAATAATAATAATAATAATAATAATAATAATAATAATAATAATAATAATAATAATAATAATAATAATAATAATAATAATAATAATAATAATAATAATAATAATAATAATAATAATAATAATAATAATAATAATAATAATAATAATAATAATAATAATAATAATAATAATAATAATAATAATAATAATAATAATAATAATAATAATAATAATAATAATAATAATAATAATAATAATAATAATAATAATAATAATAATAATAATAATAATAGTAATAATAATAATAATAATAATAATAATAATAATAATAATAATAATAATAATAATAATAATAATAATAATAATAATAATAATAATAATAATAATAATAATAATAATAATAATATAATAATATAATAATAATAATAATAAATATTATTAGCATGCATTGTCAGGGTTGGCTTATGATTGTGGTTCGTATAAAAACATATATTTGGAAAATTTGCATTTATTGTATCACAAAACTTCCAGTAGATTCGGAGAAAATTGGCTGTAAAAGTGGGACAGACAGAAACACAAGTGATCCTGATAAGGGCTTCCGTTTGACTCAAACGTACGGACACCAAAAAACCTAATCAAAGCACCACTGAGCACCACTCAAATACAAAATCAAACATACTTAAGCAATCTATACACACCACACACCACAATATTAACAAATCCAATACCTCACAACAATCCAGAAATACAGCCTAAAGGACCTGACATTCAAGTACCAAAGAGACAAACAGGAAATGTGTCACTTGAACCAATGAACACGGCCTTAAAGGCCGTAACACAAGCAAGCAAAACGAGTATTACAACGCCAAACATTTAATGTGGGGTACTATTATTATTTTTTTTTTCATTCTGACACTAATATGGACAAAACGCTTTTGATAACCCTAATACAGGTGTACCGCAAACAGGCGCTGGAAACACATCCAGTTTCAAAACACCAAAGGTTGTGGGGATAGACGGTATGACGCGTAATAGTTACGACATAAAAGCTGTACTTAATTCTTGGCATTACTTTTACCAGCAGATAATGCGCCTCTCACCGATATAACTTTGGAAGATGCTACACGGCCGCAATCTACTGACAAGTTTAAGCCCAGTTCAGGCAACCACCATCTACATGCTGACAACTCCGGCAGTGCTGGTGGCACTGACGATTTATATCGTTTCAAGTACACTCTCGACTATAATGGCCACATGGAGTCGGGCTCCCGCAACGGCAAGAAGAAAGGGAGCTACTTTGTCATTGGTGATGACAGAATTAAAGTGGCGCAAAGTGGATGCTAGTGGACCGCCAAGGGACAACAAGCTGGAAGATTACGAATTAACATGGTTCAAGAAGGAGTGATCTGCGCTTAGTCCAAATACATATACAATATATTTGGATAGGAAGTGCACCTAAGCTTAACTGAACATTAAAAAGAAAATTTCTGTATGTAAAATTTATGACAAAGAGCCATGTTATTTAAATCTTTTTTATTCTGTTTCACTTTGTTTTGCAATACCATTTTTTTGTCAACTCTAGTGTTAGTTATTTTTCATTCGTAATCTAGTGTTAGTAAATATAAAGTGGTTACTGTTGCTTGTTGACGTCAGAGTCAGGCGCATCAGTTACCGCCACAGATACTTTCCCCTTAGTAAGTTTTATGAGAATATGTTTGCATTTGTTTCTCTTGCGTACTTTCTGAGCGGGGTATGCTATTCATAAATTTCGTTGAAGCAAAATGCTGGTTTAGACATTCTGCAGAAATAATGTGTTGTTGGCTTTCTATTAGTAAGATGAATACTCCATCTCTAAGGGGTTTTTATGTTGTCAGATCGTAGAAAAACATGTGTGCAACTGTATAAATCTTTTAGGAATTTGGTTTTGAGATTGTGATGAGCTGCAGGTTGTGGTCGTACGTTTCGAATATGGTCACAGATTTTAATTAGAAGTTGTGGTTGACGACACTAGCATCAATATCGATGAAAAATTCTCCAGGACACTGCTATGTCTGGTTTGAAAACTTTATTGGGGCCTAACATGACTATAGATAGCAGCTTTATTAATGGAATGTCGGTGTTACACATCAATGATGTTTTCAGACTGCGGTGCCTTCATATAATTATGCCTTTCGCTACTGGGTGATATGGCGTTGTGTGTACTGCGTAGCAACAATGTCGGCAGTCATGTCTTTTAATGGTGCGACTTCTGGACGTCGTGAGAAATGTTCTATCATTGTGATACAGTACTTATAGCCATCGCAATTTGGTAGTACTATTCTGCAAATGGAGCAAATCCGGTATCTCGGTTTGATCCTGGATAAGCGTCTTACTTGGCGTGCACACATTAAGGTAGTTACAGCGCGCTGCTACCAAAAGCTCAAGAAACTGGAGTGGCTCCTCCGCCCATCGAATAAGTTATCTTTAACTAATAAAAGGCTCATCTATCTGCAAGTAGTGGCGCTGCGCCATACAAATTTGGGGCACTACTGCTGCCTACAACATCAGAAAAGTGCAGGCGTGTCAGAGCAAGGCTCTCAGAAGATTTACGGGCGCCCCTTGGTACGTCCGCAACACCACGCTGCATAGGGATCTTGCCGTGCCAACTGTTATGGAGGTGATTAATTCTCACAGCTGCCGCTATCACTACAGACTTTTGTCGCACCCAAATCCTCTAGCTTTCTCCCTCACCCGTATCTCAACAAGGCGTAGACTCAAGAGGCTGCACCCACATGATCTCCCTCTAAGAAGGATACAGCCTTCTATAATTAATTAAGTTAATATAAGTCTAATTTTTTTATTTTTATTTTTATTGTCACGTCATTATTCTTTAAATCCGACAAATGTGTTATGCAGTTTACTGCGTTAAATGTTATAATTTAATTTAAAAAAAAATAAAAAAAAAAGGTAGTACTATTATGTCTGCGTGAATGTTTTTTTTTTTTATTTCCCATATGTCTACTTTTTCAAAGACTATTAGTACATAGTTTAAACGTTATTTTAGGGTTATAGCTAACTTAGCAGATCACAAAAGTTTTTCATTTTTGTAAAGATGTAGGGGAAAAAACCAAAATAGGAACAAAATATACAATAATATACATTTAAATTAAATTAATATAATTATAGAACAAAATAAAGTAAAATAAACATAAATGAAATAAAAATATAAAATACAAAAATAAACAACATTAAACAAAAAAGAAAAAAAAAAGGTTTTGATATATGTGTTGTATCTTTTTTTTTCTTTTTTTTTTTTTCTTTTTTCCTTTATATTTAATTTTTCTGTTATTATTAGAAGAACTTAAATTAAATTGTATATACAAAAATTAACAAAACAACTTAAATAATAAGTGGGGAAATGATTTACTAATAATGTTATAAGGATCTAATGGGGAGATCGACAGGGTGCGATCTTCTCAGCCGTCTCGCCATCCCAACTCCTCCCATTCTGCGTCGTTTTAGACGGCGCCTTGCTAGTTTATTTGGATGATTTTTTAAGCTCTCTATATATTTTTTGGCCTGACGATTTATCACATCGCCAATTTTCGGTATTTTTAACTCGTTTTCAAGGTCCGCCGTTCGCATGAACCAAGGGGCACCAGTAAGCATGTGTGATGTTTGACCTCGCTGCTATGCCATACACCTGCAAACCGTATCGCCAAGCAGGAGCAATTATGGTTTTGTAAATGTTCACCTTATTTCCCAAGGACAATTTATTCCTGCTAGTTAAAAGCCAATGCAATTCAAAAATCCACTGTCTTAAGGATTTCGTGATATTTGAAATATGCGTCTTGAAAGTTAGCCGCCTATTCAAACACACACCCAGGTATTTGTAACCTGAATGGTGTTTCAGAAGCTGGTTTCCAATGAAAACTCCCGGACAGAAATCCGGCCGTAAGGCGTACGTCACATTGGCACATTTGTTTTTGTTAATGAAAATGTTCCAACGTCGTGTCCAGTTTTCAAAAATATGCAGGTATTGCTGCAGTGAGTCCGTGGCTTCGTAGATGCACTTGTTTCTGACGAGGATGGCCGTATCGTCTGCAAACGTGGCAATGATCAGATCCAGAGGATCCTTCAGTGGTATTTCTGACCCAGTGGGCATGTCGTGCGTGAACAGGGTATAGAGTATAGGCCCCAAAACGCTACCCTGGGGGACACCTGCGCAAATCGCCTTGATGCTAGATTCCACACCATCCAGTACCACTGAGAAGGTCCTATTCTCAAGGTAGCTGCACATGATTAACCATAGTTGAGGCGACAAGAGATTCTTGAGCTTACTAAGCAGCCCGTCATGCCAAACTCGGTCGAAAGCCTGGTTTATGTCAAGATACGCTGCCACCACGTACTCCTTAGCCTCAAATCCTTCGAGAATAGAGTTAACCACCCTATTCAGCTGCTCTGGAGTTCCGTGAGATTTACGAAAGCCAAATTGAAAGGAAGGAACTATTTGCTTTAGCTTTTTTAAGTCCAGGATCCGTGTCAGCAAACAGCGTTCAAACAATTTTGCTACAGTGGGTAGCAGGCTAATTGGCCTGTAGGAATCTAAGGTGTAAGGGCTCTTGCCGGCCTTATAAATCATGCAAATTCTCGCCTTCTTCCACTGTTTCGGCACATATCCCAATCTCAGCACTGAGTTAAAAATGAGGACGAGAAATAGCACAGCTCTTAGCGGCATTGCCTTAAGTGTAAAGTTGTCCAGTCTATCTTCACCTGGAGCCTTTTTAGTGTTCAACCCTTTAATATGTGCTGAGACTTCCTCGGCTGTAATGGGAGTAACCGGGAGGCATAATTGGCCGACGCTTTCAAGTCTCATATGGATCTGGCGAACGCTGAGTTCTGAGCTGGTATCAAATGGCTGAAATCGAGCTTCCAATTCCTCAGCGAAAGCCTCGGCTCGCTCGCTTAAAGATCTAGCCCAGGATCCGTCAGCCTTCTTGATTGGAAATTTTGGGGTTACCTGTTGTTTATACCTTCTCGCCAACTTTCACAAGGAGTGCTTTGTGGGGTTGTCGGGGGAGACATTTGACAAAAACCTGTCAGTTTCTTCCTGTTTATGCAGCGTCAGCAGCTTTTTGACTCTATTCGACACTCTACGAAAAACCCTGTCCACACTTGGGTCGCGGGTGCTACAAAACTGTCTCCTAAGTCTCCTCTTAATAAGCAGCAGTGCTTCAAGAGCTGGGGGAAATCCAGAACGCATTCTTGAGCCATGTGGTGGATTTAAGGGGGCGGCAATGAGAGCAGCTGAGTGCACCTTATTTAGAAAGATCGAGTGCGCGTCTTCAATGTCTTCGGACATCAGGATTTCCAAGTTTAAATTTAGAGATTCATCCAGATCTCGGCGAAATGCAGCTAAGTCAGTTCCAGGTGGCAGCAGTCGTCCTTTTATTGTTTTGATCTTCGGAGTGGAATCAAAATCAACCACAAGGGGGAGATGATCAGAGGAGAGTTGATACTCAGTCCTGATAGACAACTTGTCCGAACGCAGCCTATTATAAATGAAGAAATCCATAGCGCTGGGTGTGTGCCTTTTGGCGTACGAAAAATGGGTCTCTTGACCAGTTGCCAGGATTTGAGCTGTTGAGTTTTGCACAACTTCCTGTAAGCAGCTACCCCTTGTACCCGCTCTAAAGTTACCCCAGAATCTGCTTTTGGCGTTAAAGTCTCCACCTATAAGAAACATTCTTCCAAGATTGTTTAAAATATCTTCGAAGTCTACAGATGACCAATTAAGATGCGGAGGTAGATATAATGCAGAGACTATTAACTCGCCCCTACTGGTTGAAATCTGGATGGTGGCCATCTGTAATTTCGCTGTTCTCACTGGCTCTTGTAAAGAATAGCAGATTTCTTGCTTAATAAGCACAGCCGCTCCTCCTCTATGCCTGTTGCAGGGATGCTCAGCCTTGTGAATGTTGTAGCCAGGTATAAAGATCTGGACTCCAGTTTGCAGCCATGTCTCAGTGATGAGCAACACATCAATGTTATGGTCGGTTAGGAAATGCTTAAGCTCCTCAACATGCCCAGAAATTCCATGACCATTCCACAATCCAAGGCTAAGTGAACGGGTCATCATTTACGGGTATTCACGAAATTGAGGCATAATTGTTTGAGGAACTGATTGCTCTCCTTCAGTTCATTAAACATTAATGTAATTGTGTCAACTTTAGCTGTGAGGGCTGTTATTGCAGCCTCTAACCTGCTAATGCTGTCAGGGGTCTGTGGCGATTGCTGTAGATGCACAGCTCTGTTGTTAACATTGCAAGATCTCTTCGGAGGATTAGTTATATGCAAACCAGCACGTAGTGTGTCTGCATATGAGGTGTCTCCCTTGACCATTACCGCCGGGACGTAACTCACTCTTCTCATAGAATCTTCCCTGTTGCTGCCACGCGCCGAAATTGATATATTGGGTTTTAGGCTGTTTAATTTCTTTTTGAAAACTCGGCAGTCTTTACTCCAAGCAGCATGTTTCTCACCGCAATTTATGCAGCAAAGGTCCTCCATAGCCAAACATTGGGTGGTTATATGGTTTTGCCCACATTTTCCATAAATCAACTGTCGCAGGCAGTAATTTTTGGTGTGCCCAAATCCAAAGCATTTATAGAACTAAATGACAGTCAGGTTCTTTTTTGGAATTTCCACCAGGACACGTTGCCTGCCTATATGCTGAATTATCAGAGCCTCCTTATTGTTAGGCGCTTTGGAAAGGTTGATGAAGAAGCAGTTGTTTGGTGCCATCTTTTCAGTGTCTGCTCCATTAACCTTGGTGATTAACTTGCGGGGGTTGGGATTAAACACACCGGTGACATTGTGGTCTTTGGTATAAAAGGCTTCCTTGATAATATTGTGGGGGGTGGTGCTAGCCAGGTTGCGAACAACTACCCTGAAAGCTTTGTCCTCCTTAAGCTGGTATGTGTAGTGTTTAATGTTACGCTCTTTTAGGTAACGAACCAGAATACGATACGAATCAGAATCCTCAGTATAGACCCTTACAGTATCATTTCTCATAACTTTAAGGGAAAAACTGTTAGGTCCGGAGACTAGAGCCAGCTCCTGTTCCAAAAGGTGAGCATTGCTCACATTATCAATGTTGATAGGGGGCGGTTTTCTAGTCCTGCGAGTGGTTAGAGTATCAATTCCCTCAAGCAGAGCATCAGCGTCAAGGACCATTTTCTCGGCTTCGGCAAGTGTTTCAGTGGTCTCATCCTCATTCCCAGCGTCAGATAGCAGGGCAAAGCGATTTGATGATGTGCCAGGACTTTCCAGAGAAATAGAAGATTCCACGGTTTGGGCTGACCTCTTTTTCCCCTTCTTTAGCCTTCCATGACGGGAAAGTGGACTGGGTGGTCTTTTTGACGCAGTCGTCTGCCAACACACCTGAGCACAAGGAGTCGCAGTTGTGGTACAAATCGGAACCGTGCTAAAAGAAACAGCTGGCACCGGGGCAGCGCCAGTCAAAAAATGACTCTGCAAATCAACGAACGAACACATTTCAGGTAAGGCGCTTGAATGCGTCACTATATACTTGGAGACATTTGATGTTGTTGTTGTTGTTGTCTTAGTTGATGTACAGTTGTCATGTAGCCATGAGGTATCATTAGGAACACGCCGCAACTCGGAGTCAGATAGAATTTTCATCTCTGTTAGAATTGCTAACACCCGAAACCTCGCAAAGATTCCGAATTTTTACCATTTTTAATGCATTTGCCGCAGCGCGGCGAACCGAATGGCGCTTAATTTTACCCGTTCTTATTTTTAATTTTATTTTTAACTGAGGTTATAGCAAAATGAATTTCCTTATTTAATTTATTTTAATTCTTCACTTGAGTTTTTTGACACAAGATACAACGAAG